>MJUU01020715.1:86862-121436 GCA_002080025.1 Modiolus philippinarum
AAAATGGGCAGGGGCGGGAAATCCAGGCTCCGGTTCTCCAAGCCCGTATGTCCATGCCAGACACAAGTTTCCGCATCCAAAATCGTTCTCTCGCCTGTCCTTGGGTCTCGCTCCAAGATCTATTTTGGTCAATGGCCACAACCTGCATGTCAGTCCAGCCATGCCCAGTGGTGTCAAAATGTATCGCCGCAGCCTGCGACTGCTCTTCCCTCGGTATGTGACTGCGATGCAAATTGATGCGAAGACTGAGGGAGCTCTCTGTTTCACCAATATACTGCCGCTGACACACGAATGCATGCCATCATATATATTACATTTTCAGATTTACAGGATAGATAAAGTTGTAACGAAGGGGATGCGTGAGTTTTTATTCTTTTTATCTCTGTATTGCAATAACTGTTTTCTTTCTAAAATAGCAACACTGTCAATTGTTTTTTGCACTCTGTGTGCTTTGCAACCTCTGTTGACTAATTGCTCTTTAAGCTCTCTGCTCCTCTTGTTAAATGTTTGGTCATCCGAGCAGATCCGACGTAGGCGGGTGGAGAGACTATACGGGATCGCATTAATACAATGTCTAGGATGACAACTGCTGGGTAGCAGATACGCATGTGCGTCGGTCGGTTTAGTATGCAAGTCAAAAAAAGTAAAAAGAATAAAAACTCACGCATCCCCTTCGTTACAACTTTCCATCCACGACTCCCAGATCTGTCGGCCATTACGCGGGACCGCATGAAAGCTCTTCATGTATCACCTAAAATGAAATCCCTTTTTCCTGAACCCCCACTTGTTTCATTCCGACGACCCAAGAACTTGAAGGACATGCTCGTAAGAGCAAAACTTAAATCACCAGAAATAGGACAATTTAAGACCTGTCTAGATGGGCGTTGCCTTCTTTGCAAATACAGTGCCACAGTATCGGCTTTCGAAAGCTCAGCAACTGGGGAAACTAACAAAATTTTCGGAAATCTATCCTGTAAATCTGAAAATGTAATATATATGATGGCATGCTCCGTGTGTCAGCGGCAGTATATTGGTGAAACAGAGAGCTCCCTCAGTCTTCGCATCAATTTGCATCGCAGTCACATACAGAGGGAAGAGCAGTCACAGGCTGCGGCAATACATTTTGACATCACTGGGCATGGCTGGACTGACATGCAGGTTGTGGCCATTGACCAAAATAGATCTTGGAGCGAGACCCAAGGACAGGCGAGAGAACGATTTTGGATGCGGAAACTTGGGTCTGGCATGGACATAGGGGCTTGGAGAACCGGAGCCTGGATTTCCCGCCCCTGCTCATTTTGTAATTTTTTTTTTTTGTTTTTTGTTTTTGTTTTTTTTTGTGTTTTTGTTTGTGTTTTTTTTGTTTTTTAGTTTTTTTTTTTGTTTTGTTATATTATCATATTTTGCTCTGTAGCCGTTGGGGTGATAGGAGTTTTGTGAGATTCAAAGTACAGACACTGACAAAATTGTTTTTTCCCTTCTCATGTTACATTTGTAGTTAACGGCGTCCGTGGTATGGCTGTCGGTGCTTTGTTTGTTTTTTATGGTATGGTCTTTGTGGATGGGTTTAATTTCACTGTATTTTTACTTTTTTATTGTGTTTTGATGGGGCGCCGGATAGGTCTCAGGATATCAACTTTTAAATGTGTGTACTGTTCACTTCAGTCTACTGCCTTGTTTTATTATTCTCACGAAGTGTGTATCTTTTAAGATCCAGTACGTCGGGAATGTTGATGTTGTTGCTTTATTTTGAGATGATTATATATATATATATATATTAGGCATGTAAGAAAAGGGAAAGATTTATGCGCGTACATAATTATATCAAAAGAAAACAAAAATCAAAATGAATAAAAAAGAAAACAATTGTAATACCAATGAAGCGTGCAATTTATTTATAAAGTCGAGTACGCCCAACTGGATTTGAAAACGTACATGTGTGTTGAATTGTGTGATTATCAGTAAATGATTTATTTCAATTGTGGATTACTAATACAATTATGCAGTTGAATATGTAAGTATCTTTTATATTTTATAATAATTTCACGTACTTGTGCAGTATGTTGGAGAAATGACTTTCCGTTTATATATTAACACGCTTCATTGAAAGGAAACAAAAGGAAAAAAAAACAACATATGTTTAAATCATGCAATAAGTAGACCAGGCGACCATTCTGGTATTCGTTGAAATTGATCTTTATAATAGAAGACAAATGTAATAATGCCTATTAAGTTAGAAATAAAATACTGTTAAGAAAATCGTTTGGAATCTTTTATATATTTGTGTACACATAAAAATACCGATTTGTTAATTTCATCGTTTAGTAATTCATTTCCATACAATAACAATTCTAAATTTATAACTGTCTCCCCTTAATCTAAACTATTAATCTCGGTAAATAAGGTAGTTCTTATCTGATTATATAGTGCACAAGACAAGAAATAATGTTGTACACTTTCAATTAAACAACCACATGAACAAGACGAGTTCGGAACTATATTTGAATTAAATAAATCGCCATTTAGCGAACTACAGTTGTTTCTTAACCTGGCGTGATGAATATTTGTATATCTATCACCACAGTAGAAATATGATCGTTTTTTCTTTAATAGAAAATATTTTTCATGAATTTTCAACTTAAAAGAAGTGAATGTTGGTAATTGGCGCACGTTCAGATCTACCGAATTCCAAACTTTTATAACAGAAGAAAAAATGATTGCTGATACATTGATAATCTAGACACGGGCTGGGAAATATTATGACCATAACGTAAATTATAACTATTGTTTTCAGCGACTGTAGGTGGTACAAGTTCTGTTAGGTATTTAGGCACTTGATCATTTAATATTTTATAAAATAAAAGTAACTTTTTAACCTCCCTCCTTGGTTTTAGTTTTTCCCAACCAATTTCCATATATATCGAGTGTATATTAGCAAAAACCGGAAACCCAGTTACAATACGAGCGGCTTCGAGTTGAACCTTTTTTAATCGATTAGAATTTACTTCTTCACAGTTATCCCATAATTCCGATGAATATTCCAAAACTGGTCTGATAAACGTGAGATATATCTTTTCTAGATACTTTCTTTTTAACGTATATTTTAATTTCCTTAACAGATTTAGTTGTCGTGAAGCCTTTTCAATAATTTTATCTATATGTTTTGTCCACTTACAGTCACTACTAAAAACAACTCCTAAATGTTTATGAATATCAATAGGATGGAGTGTAGCTTGACCAAAATTAAAAGATACATTACACTCAGTCCCTCTTATATCAAACACCATTATGTCTGTTTTATTTGAGTTGAATGTCATCAACCATTTACTTGACCATTCGTTTAAAACATTCAGGTCAAAATTTATCATATCTTTTAACCATAACATATCGGATGCTTCATTACCTGTTGACGTATCATCCGCAAATAATCGACCCAAGCCCACTATATCATCAGTAATATCGTATATAAAGATAAAAAATAACAAGGGTCCAAGCACAGACCCCTGGGGTACACCTGACTTCAATTCGCCCGTTCTGGAAGTTGCATCTTTTATCATTACTCTCTGAGTACGAGTAGAAAGGTAACTCTTCATCCACCGTAAGAGGTTACCATTAACTCCGTACTTTTCTAATTTATAAACCAGACTTTTGATCCACACTGTATCAAAAGCCTTGCTTATGTCCAAAAAGGTAATACTTGTCAATATTTGGCTTCTAATGCCAATAAATTCAATAAGCTGGTGTGTAGTCGAAAAACCAGGCATAAAACCCGACTGAAATTTGTATATAGGATTATTGTTCTGTAAATGATTAAAATGTGTTTAAAAACGATTTTTTCTAATAATTTACCAACACACGACAGAAGAGAGACCGGTCTGTAATTAGACGGCAAAGACTTGTCCCCAGCTTTAAACAGGGGAATAACATTTACCATTTTTCAGTCAGTTGGCAAAGTATTTTCCCGTAGCGATTTATTAAATAAAAGACATAACGGTTTTGAAATTTCGTTTCGAACAGAAATAAGCATTCGATTGCTTATGAAATCAGGACCGACAGCCTCATTAATATTTAGAGTAGATATCATATCTACAACATCACGTTCTTCTACTTAAACATCGGACAAAACATTTAAACATCTATCTGGAAAGACCGGTAAATCTTTATCATCATTTGTTTGTTAGTAATCAAAAAAATTGTTATTCAAAATATCTGCCTTTTTATCAGCTTCATACGAAAGATTATAATCATTTAAAGGATCGCAAAGTGGAGGAAATTCGTTTGAAGATCGGTCATTTTTCAGTAGCAAATGAATCGTTTTCCAGTACATCTTACAATTAATGGATTTTAAATCATCAATATTTTCATTAATATTTTCATAAAATTGCTTCTTTGCTTGCTTCTTCAAATTATTCACTCTATTCAGTTGATTTTTGTAGTTATTTGCTGCAACATCACTTTGTGTTCGTAGAAATATCTTCCGTAAACGATCTCGTTTTCTTGACTCGCGTCGCAAGTTAGAATCATACCAAACTTTGTCATCCGAACGGATCGTAACTTCCTTCGTTGTAATACACATTTTAGATATATCTAGAAACGATTTTGTAAAATTAGAACAAGCAATGTTCACGTTATCTTTATTTGTAATAATATCATCCCAATTTGCTTCGGCACTTTTTTTACCCATAAGTACATAATCCCCCCTTTTATAATCCCAAATAGTACGCTTAAACGACCGTTTATTATTATACCCACAATCTATACTAATATAGGTTCCATCATGGTCACTGATTTCCCGATCAATAGGAATTGTATCGCAGTCTATTACCGGAATAGAATCCGTGACTAAGATCGGATCCAATAATAATTCGTTATCTGAGTGTCTATGAGTCAATGAGTTGACTTATTAATCATATTTACTAAACCGTGAATAGTAAAAATATCTTTAATATTTTGTGGTAATGGCAAGAAAAAAATTTTATTCAGATCACCAAGACAGATGATATTATTATTTTCATCGTGGGCCTTATTCAACATAAGTTCAAAATATTGCCAATAATAGATGTGCGACTGTCTTTGGGACCTGTAATTAATTTTAACCAACACGGACTGTCGTTTGGTTTTTATTTCAAACCACACACTTTCAACATTCTCGTGTTCTAAGTCTTCCCTACAAGTAATACCTACTGAACTCTTGTAATATGCTAATATCCCCCGCCGTGCTGGTTTCTATCCTTCCTCGACTTAACTGTAAAACATTCGATTTGTACATCTTCATCTGATATTTGATAGTCTAAATGAGTTTCAGTAAAAAATAAAACATCAAAATCCTGTACAATATCAACAATATAATCAATCTTATTTCTAATACTTCGTATATTAACATGAAAGATCGATAATGTGGAATCGCCGGAATCAGGTGTGTCCCCAGGGCCCGGGTTTGCCTCTATGTCACCACATAGTAGTAAAAGATTTACAAAAACAAAACAAAACGAAATCAAACAAAATATATATCTGAACATGCCCAAAAAATCGCAAGATAATTTAACTTTCATTTTCTTCAGCCAGTATATAATATTTATTATATCAAAATATACAATTCGAATTTCCTTACAGCAAAAACTACTTATTTTGTGATAAAAAAGTCCAATAGCAATTCTGTGTACTAAAACATCATTACCCATTATCAAAAACAAAAACTAATACATGTATAAAATTGGACAATATCACATAAGTTAATCTATGCATAAACATACACAACTTCAAAACAAAGTTTAAATGGTCACATCGGTAACTTCTCATTGTTAACACATAACACAAAAAATGCGTAATAAACATACAATTATAGATTACAGTTACCCTTTTCATTGACGTTATGGTGTAAGGGTACGGAAAAAGTAAATAATAATAAAAAAAAATAGATCATCATGATTTAGCGAGGTACATGTATTGATAAAGGGATTTCTTTTTTTCAAATTTACTGACAACAGACTACAGGTGTATATTGTTAAATCAAAGCATGTCATTTTATTTTTTACCTGGATTTATGTAGAAGCATCAATTGAAAAAAAAAGAAAACAAACTGTGGCTAAGAGTAAAGATGAGAGAAACAAATTAATTTGATAATACTAGCATAGTATTAACTATGTTTCCTATTTATAACAATATTTTATCAAGTATTGATTGTCACCCCTTTTAAGCTGAGTTCTCGGCGAACAGTTTAGGTAAGAAGAGTTCGCGTAGAATTGGTTTAGTCCGGTTGGATTATGTTTAGCCCGGTTGAGAAAAATATAAACAAACTATTGTTTTAAGTAACATTGGATAACGTTTTGTCCCGGTTCAGGATAATGTTTAGGTACGGTTTTTGATATTTGAACATTATCTGTACCTAAACATTGCCCAGCTTAATAGGGGTGATTGTGTAATCGGGACATATAATTTGACAACAATCGAACGTTGGGTTTATTGGTCACATGATGGCCAAAACTTATAAATACGATTTTTGTCACATGATGGCTTAAGTTTGTAAACAAAAAATATCGGTCACATGACTACGGAAGTTTGTAAACAAAGCAAAACAATAACATTTGAGGTTTTCGTTGTTGTTATTAAAGATGAAATATATTTTATAAGAAGAAAGTATAATACTTGATCATGCTTGTGATGATTCGGAATTAATGATATGTATATATAAAGAGAACAAAAACAACATAAAGTATATTATCAAGTTTGTGGAAAAACGTGAGCTATGTGAGCATATTCTTTCACAATTACATTTTGTAATTGTATATACTACGGTAGAAACATTACTGATATCATTATATCATTATCACACATACTCACCAGGATACTACACATTTATACTGATACATATACTCAAAAGGATACTCAACACTTATACTCACACATACTCACCAAGCTGGGACTAATATATTAGTCCCAGTCACCAAGATACTCCACATTTATACTCACACACATACTCACAAGGATACTCCAAATCACACAGACTCTCTAACAATTATTTTTTTTATACTACTAGTTCAAGCATCACAGATACCAAATTTGTTATATCATTGCTAGTTATGTGAGGGTGGCTGGACAGCAGCAACTTATGGCACTGGTTTCAAGCTATCCAGACAGCCCCAATCATGCTCGCAAGGATACACTAAGAACTTATTTTAAGGTAATAAATAATATTTTAATTTGATGCTTTGAAGTTATATAAATTTACAGAAGAATGTCTAGCAAGTATGTGATTGTTTCTGAATGAGTTAGTCAATCAGATCATGAATGTACAAGTTCATCAATCTCATCAATGGTATAGACAGCTTTTACTCTACTGTCAGTATACCTCTTCACAACTACAGTACCATCATGGGTCCAGTATGAGTCAATTTGCCTGTTTTTTCTGAGAGTGCTTAAGTGTTGAAGCAGACCATATCTATGCTTTGTTAGATTTTCACAGATGAACAATTTGTCTGTCTTACCCTTTAGTTTCTTTTTATTTGAAAACACTAGTTGTCGCTGTCTATAAGACAAAAATCTAGCTATAATGGAAATTTTACCATCTCTTGCTGTACCAATAGGAAGGATGAGACCTGCCATTATCCTTGATGTCAAGATTTACACCCAATTCCTTTTTACATATCTTGAGTACAATGGCATCAGTATCAACCGGTTGTATCACTTTTCCAGTATGATCAGTAGGGACTTTTACATTATTGAACCTTAAGCTTGTTCTTCTGCTGTATTGTTCCTGTTTTTTCTACTCTAATCTCAAGCTACAGACTTTCTGTTATATATTCCGAGAAAAAGCCGGTATTAAGTCATATCACACAAATATTTTCTACTTATTCTCGTCGTCCTAGAATTTTTGATGTATTTCATTTGTATTTGATATTAATGTGTTTCTTTTTTATTTTTATGAATTTCTGAAGTTTTTTTCTTACAGATCAGGCCATGTTAAGGATTAAATACTTTTCTTAAATTTGTTTATGGACATTTATGGCCAGGTAGAACGTATATGAATTTCCTATCTTGACCTAACCGTAAAAACGAGCACCTGTGGACATGGAGAGTACGAGGGCATGTAATTGATATCCTGTGATATCGGTTCGAACTTTGCCCCTGGTAGTTTTTAGTTGAGATAACCCATACAAAACGACCGATAAGGACCGAACTGTGCATTTATCCACCTGAGCAGTAATAGTGTGAAAAGTTTTTTTGCTTCAGATTCTGAGATATCGATCAAAACTTTGCCTCGGGGGATTTTTCCTGACGAAACAATATGGAGGTGTAAGGCGATTTATTTTCATCTGCTGAAACCATCTGTGATGGAACCGTGCATTTACTCACCTGGGGAATCGGGCTATGGAAGGACGAGATAATGTGATTCATATCATGTGATATCGATTCGAACTTTGTCTCTGGTAGTTTTCTCTAACTGCACAGGTTGGTAAATGCACGGTTTGGTACCTATCAGTCGTCTAACATGGGTTATCTAAACAATATCACTTTTCAAGATATATCGACTATGCCTCTCCAGAAAAACTACCTGAGGTAAAGTTTGAACCGATTTCACAGGATATCAATGAAATGGCCTTGTATTCTCCATAGTTCGATTTCTCATATGCGTAATTGCACGGTTCATTCACAAATGGTTTCTGAAAATGGAAGAAAAAAACTGACATCTCCATTTGTCTTGCCAGGAAAACCCCCGAGGCAAATTATTTGTTATCTCTTTATGAACGTTTGGATCTTATCTAAAATTTCGGTTTTCATTCTCAAACGAAAAGTGCCTGCTAGCAATTTAGCTGATGGCTTCTGAATAGTTTATGATTGGATTTTAGACATATCCACAACATTGGCTTTAAGCTTTTGGCTGCTAGCTTTAGCCTGGTTCATAGATTTGAAATAAAGTTAGTACTCCGGGATTTAATACATCAGTCTTTCTGTACTGAAAAGGGTGAACGAAGATATTCATATTTAGTGATAGGTAAAGATTGGACCTATTTTGTTAAACATCGCACTGATTCACACAAAAAGTATACAGGAGGCTGTCATTGCAATCCTGAAATTCTTGATTCATATTTGTAGAATTTGGAGAACAAGTTTTCCAGCAGACAATAGGGAAACCTAGGGGGATTTCTTGTGCGCCACTTTTAGCAGATTTGTTTCTTTATTCGTATGAAGCCAGGTTCATACAAGGATTAGTCCAGAAAAAAAGACAATAAGCTAGCCAAATCCTTTAATTTCAGTTTCCGTTATATAGTTCATTGAACAATCCTCAATCTAAGGATAACCTTCACCTTATATACCCAAATGAACTCGAAATTAAAGACACCACCGATACACCATCATCAGCAACATACCTGGCCCTATACCTATACATCAACAACTCTGGACGTCTGAAAACAAAACTGTACGACAAGCGTAATGATTTCGATTTTCCAATAGTAAACTTCCCGTTTTTGAGCAGTAATATTCCCACATCTCGGCCGGTATATGGCGTGCACATTTCACAACTCATTCGCTATAGCCGTGCCTGTAGTTTGTACTGTGATTTTGTCAACAGAGCGAAATTACTGTGTCAAAAACTGATACATCAAGGATATGTTCAGTCACTCTTAATTTTTTTACGACAGAAGTTTTACGGTCGTCACAAACCGTTACAATGTTTCTATTTCACAAGAGAACAGATATCTTTGGGGAGATCCAGAGTTTGTTACCGGACTGACTGACATCGAGTGTAACAAAACAGGACTTTTCACTGGCAGTGTGACGGGTGCCACGCCTGGAGCAGATCATGCTTACCCTTCCGGAGAACCTGATGATACCTCAGTTTTTATAGTGGTTCACACTGCTTGTGCTTTAGTTGTGTTGCGTTCTTGTTCATTTAATGTTTTTGTGTTTTGTCTTTGCCATACTGTCTCAATTCGTGTTGGATTTGAATTGCCGTAATTTTGGATTATGATATTAGAATTTCCCCTTTCCTCGTTCTTGCTTCGATTTTCATTTGTTTCTTTTGACGATGTATTTGACGAATTCAATCTACCTTTGACCATTTATTACAAAATGAAAAGGAATAATGTTTGAAATCTAAGTTATTAAAAAACATGATTTTTTTTTATTCCAGATATTAGAAGGATACACTCCGATTTAGATTTTTTTCATTAATGAAGGTAAATTACATCATTAAATAACTAAGCTCAAACAATTTTTGCATTCTCATAAATCTTTGAGTCGACTAGATAATGTAGATTATAATATTTCCAAAAAAATAGCCAACCCTCAAATCCAACTTTTTATAATACATCACTAGAAATCCCCTTTTGAATAATTAATGTAATTAACAAAACATTAATTATATTAATTATGTTATGACGTAAATGCCTTTATCATACATGTACCACCCGTTATTGATCTTCTTCAGACACCTGCATTTTGAATCGAGATGTCAACTGCAGCTACATCTAAGCTACCTTCAACTCCAAAAGAAAGTATAGTGACAGCAAAAGCAAAACATTCTGCACCACGGAAGAAAACATTTTTTAGGAGATTAAAGTTACCTTTTGGCAAAAAAAATGACAGTTTTCACAGAGCTGGAGGTAAGAATTGTATCATACTCCGAAGTAAGTAAGCTTAAATACATTTTCAAAATTCACAGGTTATTGATGTAATTGTCAATAAACTGCCAAATTACAAGAGTTGGAATTAATACAGCTATCTCTCTTTAATGACCTATATTTTGTAATAGAAAATTTTCGTAATTATTTAAAAGCGGGGGTTAAAATCCAAGACGAAAAACTATGAAGTGTAAAAACTTCTAGGACGAGGATGCAATGATGTTCGATAGCTTTTTGTGTCGATGACGTATTATAACATATTGTATGAAGTTCTGATCTAGATTTTATTTAATATTTAAACTTTAGCTGATTTCGTTGTTCAACATGATTCAAATATAGGCTGTGTAGTGAGGAATTTACATATCCCCTACATACCCACCTGGCAATTGCTAAACGGGGATTTCTTATTTTAAATGCTATAGTGGAACAGTTGATCATTTTATTTTTCTGTTAAGTCACTGGTTTTCATATAGAAGGCCAAATTTTCTGCCCCTACCCATTTCTCACCTTTTCCGGGACACTTTGACCTACTTTATTTCTTTATTTCTTTGCTTGTATTTTGAGTAGATTGACCTTTTCTCGTCCTGATGTGGCTGAGATGTGGTTCACGCGGCGTTGAGCCCTGCAGGATAAAAAAAAAAAAAACATTTGAGATTTCAGTACCGATTCTTCATATGATAGTAAGGGTACAGTTGGCTCAATTTGGTCCAGCTCGCATACATTATGATTGTTTATAGATGTCTTTTATATGTTTTTGCAGATGCACATACAACTACAAATATTTTTTCTAACAAAAAGAACGTTAGGTGTTAGATTGCAGACATTGAGAATAGACTGTTTCTCTGTATTCGTCATTGTATGATATTGTGTTGTTAGACATTAGCCTGGTATAACTATCGTCCATCTACCCCCTTAATATAAATTAATTTTGCATTCTTGTGTGATTCACACGGATTTAGCGTGGTATCAATAGCCAGCACAACCACAGTCTGGCATAGTTTTATATCAGCTATAGCTAGTACCGATTCTTCATATGATAGTAAGGGTACAGTTGGCTCAATTTGGTCCAGCTCGCATACATTAAAGACTAATATTCACAAAAATAAAATCAAATAACGAGAATTTTTTCTTTTTTTTTTTCTTTTTTTTTTAGTTTTTTTTTAGTTTTTGTTTTTGTTTTTGTTTTTGTTTTTTGCAAATTTTTCGAAAAAATAATTAATGAATAAATTTAATTATAATAATAACAACAATAAGGAAATAAAACACACTATACCCTTCCCTACACGTTGTATACTATGTTCGGTCATGTTTGTGAAAATATTAATTTCAGATATAAATAAACAATGATAGGGGACATTTCAATATTTATCTGAATGGGGGGAGGGTGGTGCACAGCAATCGAAAGGTATAAAAAAAACTGTGTGCCCCGCTGTCTAAAATATAAAAAAAACTTCATACCCCGTCGTACTAATTCAAGAAAAAACTTGTGACCCCGCCAGTAAAATTTCATAAACACAATATAAAAATTAGTTGAAATATGCTATTGATTCAAATTACAAATTCTTTAACATGTTTTTTTTTCCAGAACCTCTAAATAAAAGTCTATGATCAAATCTTAATACACTGTATAAACATAAAGTATGTTACAGAATATTGCATTACACCATATTGTTTTTTATTGTTTATAAGTACATATATATTTCCAGAATTTGTTTAGGGAAATGCCCTTAATTATAATTAATCTTTCTAAAAACTTTATGATTTCAGATGAGATTTTTATTCGTATGCAGTAAAAATACATTCTAAACAAAAGAGAAAATATGTGAAAAATTTTGTTTTTGTTTTTTTTTAAAAGAAAAACTGTCTGATATTTTTTTTAAACCAAGAAAACTGCCTGATAAAAGCTGCTATCAGCAAGTCTACCTTGTAAATTCTAAGTACTTTGGTTTCATGGTTTTGACATTAATAAATCGTTATTGTGGAATCACTGTATCATTGAAAATATAATTTTTACAATTCTACTATGTATCGGCATGAAAAGCAGTTGTAATACATTGGTATATGAATATTTGTTTTCTAATTCCTTTGTTAATTTCATCCCCTCAAGAAATTCTATGGCCGTCACCATAGCATCATTGAAAGATATGACGTGTCAGTATCCCAAATGAAAGTGGACATTTTCAGCTAGATTCACGTCTTCCCGGATTTGACTACCGACTTTGACATTTTCCCGGATTGAATCACTCACAGTGTGACGGGTGCTGTTAACAGAGCAGGACATGCTTACCCTTCAGGAGCACCTGATGTCACTCTCAGTTTCACTGGAGTTCACACTGTGAGTGCCTTTGTGCTGAATGTTGTGGTTTCTGGTTCTGTGCTTTGTGTCTGGCTGGCTTCATTGTTTTTGTGTCTAACGTCATTGTTTTCTGTGTTCTCGTTTTTGCCCTGTCTTTGGACTTGGGTTTTTGTGAATATCACCCCTTTGTTCCTTCGGTATTCTACTGCCGTTGTTTCTTAATCTGCCTATTCTCCTAAAGAACTCTTATTCTGTGTCTACAAATTCAATCGGATGTTTTTGTGTTTTTTTTCTGAAAACACTAGTGAATAAATTTGATAATAGGTCATGATTAGTTCATGTCATGGACAAAACCAACAAAAGAGCTAAGAGAAAAAAAAATGTGCAATTCTAAAATTAGTCATTTCATTAAAGAATCAGTAGTGGGTTTAGGGAGCAACAGGGGGCCAGGGTCCCCCTTAGGATTGAAAATATTTAAAATTCCTTTGTTTTTTTTTTCAGAAATTGGGTTTTGGTCCCCCTTTTTGAAAAAATATGGGTTGCCCCCCCCTCCTTAAGCAGAAAGTCTAGATCCCCCCCTGAGAATATTTATGCAGCTGTCATCACATATCACATCTACATGTTACTAGATACTGGAAGCTTTCTTTAAATATACTATGCACATATATCCATTTATTCAGTTAATGAGAAAGGTGTAATTGACAAATATCGTAAGGTGTGACAAAGGTTGCATCTGAAAAAGAAATAGCCTTGCTTATTTTTTATATATAGTATAACTTACAGGTATAACATCATGTTACAAATGATGTTCATTCAACAGCAAATTAAACAGGAGCATCTATATTCTTTCTTTACGACTTTAGACGGCAATTCATGTTCAACTATTTCACTTTGAGGCATATGCCTTATTAAAATTACAGCAACACACAAAAAGTGAAATACTGAAACAATATTTTTACTCACACTATCAAAATTTGTTGTCCTTGGGTGGATTGCCCCAGACGGATTTATTGTTTTCTCCTTTTTTATCTACATGACCGAGGTATATTAGTTTTTTTAACAGAATGTACAAACCAAGGAATCACGTTCACTCATTGCATATTTCAAAGTATGAAACAAATCAGTGTAGGAAAGAGAAACACCTGACACTTTCCCATCCTTCAAATATATATAATTCTCCACTGAAAAGGAAAACCGCAGTAATATTACTGGAAAAATAATTATGGTCCGAGGTCTATTAGGTCAGTTTTCTTAGGTCTTTTAGGTCAGTTTCTTTCGTATTTAGATCTTTTAATTTACATTAACGAAAATAGACGTTTAAAATCTAAGCTGTATGACAAACGTGGTGATTTTAACTTCCCAATTGTGAACTTTCCCTTTCTGAGCAGCAATATACCTACCTCTCCAGCCTATGGTATGTACATTTCACAGTTGATTCGTTACTGTCGGGCATGCAGTTTATACAGTCACTTTTTAGTTAGAGCAAAAACACTGTCGCAAAAGCTGCTTAGTCAGGGATTCAGCCTTTGTTACTTTCATCCCTTCAGAAATTCTATGGCCGTCACCATGACATCATTGACAGATATGACGTGTCTGTGTCCCAAATGAAAACGGACATTTTCAGCTAGATTTCACGTCTTCACAGATTTGACATAGCCAGATTTGACTCAACCCTGGATTGACCCACTGATAGTGTGACGGGTGCCGCTAGCGGAGCAGGACATGCTTACCCTTCCGGAGCACCTGATGTCACTCCCGGTTTTCATGGGAGTTCACACTATGGGTGCCTTAGTTCTTAATGTTATCTTTTTATTTTCGTGCATTGTAGCTGTCTCACGTCCTTGTTTTGTCTTTGTTTTTATCTGTTACCGTTTTGCCATGTCTTTGGACTTCGATTTTTGTAGTCATCGCTTCCCTTGTTCCTTCGGTATTCTACTGCCGTTGTTTCTTAGGGGAGGTATTAGGAATTGACTTAATAAATTTCTGAAACTGTCTTTATAAATTTATGTTTTAAGATGGCGACTGCAATGCTTGCTTGTCACTTTCAATTCAAAATAATGTCTTGAACAAATGGGTAACAACAAAGGTATATATGACAATATACAAACAAGGTTAGTTACTTTACTTTTTAGTCTTTTAAACTGCGTACCAAAGCAATAACCGCGGTTCTCGTAATCAGTGGAGGATTATATATTAGAAAGATTGTTAAGTTTCAGGCGTTTGTCTCCCCAACACTGATTTGTTCAGGACACCAACATCATGAAGAGGATGGCCAATTACTTTGAAATTCGCAAAAGTTGAAAATGATTCATGGGTTTATACATGCTGTTTATGATAATCATAAATCCGTCAGGGCCAATCCACCCAAGGACAACAAATTTTGATAGTGCGAGTCAAATACATCGGCAAACGAATACCGAAGCAAGAAAAGGAAAGGGAAAATTCTAAAATCATAAATCCAACATCACGGCAATTCACAGCAACAAGAATTAAGACAGTATGACAAAGACAAAACAAATAAACAAAAATGAACAAGAACGCCACAAAACTACAAATCGATTAAATATAAATCACCCTAAGCTCTACAGTGTTAATATTAATAAGTTATTCCCTCTCAAGGTATTTTCTTTTTGTATAATAATACATTTTTTTCCGGAGTGAACGTGACTCAAAAGTCCTGTATTCTGCACTGCGTAACTAAAAGTGTTTAATACTTGTATTGTGTCCACAACTGATTGTTTCCGCACACAGTTAAATAACAACGGCAGTAGAATACCGAAGGAACAAGGGAAGCGAAGACACTTGCCATATTGATTCGGGTTCAATTAACAGGGGGTGTAACTGGCTGCTATTGCTACATGAACATCCATGACATTAACCATACTAACCAAACATGAAATCAACTTATTTAAGCTGGTGTTTGGTTTCAAAGATTTTACTATATTCCAAACTTTACATGGGATTCGTATTTTTATAATTGAAATTGTTCATTCAGAATAACATGAAGTTCAGTTTATGCATACCGGCTACATTGTCTTACGTTCACTCTAGTTTAAAAGCTTAACGAATGTACTATTTTAACTTTTAAAGTTTTTTTTCATAATTTACTATTTATTTATGTTTTATTTTAATAAATTTGTTGTTTTTATAAATATCTTATTTGATTAAAATTTAAAAAAGTTATGCCCCGCTAAAACTCTCATGAAAAAAACTTTTCATCCCGCCAATTATTTTGACAAAAAAGTAGTTGCCTCGTCTACGTTTGCACCGGCCAATCCTCCTGGTATATATTGAACGGTCTCTAATGTGACGGAAATGCCTTTCGTGTACTTACAAGCTTGTGGGAACCAGTTCACAATTTGTGTTCCCTATTTTCAGATTTACAGCAAAGACCTAGGAAGACATTTGAATGGTTTATATTGTTGGAATTATTTCAAGACTTATGAATTATCCAAGTTTTTAGAGTAACGAAACATTTTGATAAAGAGTATTTACATTGTGGGGAAAGAAACACGTATTTATATATAGAGTTATAACTATTACACATTATATCGTCCTATCTTTCGGAGAACCGAAAATAACCTAACATACTTCGAAAATTAATACTTAGGTCTTAATATCCTGTCCATCCTATATTGCATAATAATAGACCCGTCCGGAAGTATATAAAGAAGCCAAATTCAGGTCCCATCGTCAGTATGTTGACCATCGTGAATGTGTAGCATCGGATCTGTGTATAGAAGAAGGATTATTCTTTGGAAAAAGTGATTCCACGTGATAGTAAAATATTTATTATATATTTTCGTAATTCCGGAATACAGTAATATCAAAGGATAAGGCAAGTTGACTTGTTAAATGTGCAATTGGCAACCACTGACAATTGTCATATCATATTGTAGAGTGAATATCTACTGTTATTGTGAATTGCGCTTTTGGAAACTGTAAATAACTTTAGTTCTTAAGCATCTTGTGTTCGTTTTGATAAGTGATATTCTGCATTCTTGACAGTGCATATTGCTTGTAGCAATTTGACAGTGCATATTGCTAGTGGCAATTTGACAGGGCAAATGTCACATAGTGTTTACATTCAAAGGATACTGTATATAATGTATTTAATATTTAGACTACTGACCGTTCATTAAGTGTCAGATTGCTAGGTAATATGACCTAGCTATTTGAACTGTACATTTAGACCTGGCAATTTGAATAGTGCAATTTTTAATATTGTGTTTTTGTGTTTATAGAAGTTGAACAGAATCTCTTTGGATCATTTATTATATTTATACTGGTGAATCAATCATTCTTCGGATTGTGAAATAGTAATATTACGAAGTGCCATTTGACATTTTTTCATTTTGCTTTGTGTCGTGGTACTGTTCATTTTGATAGTGAACATTGTGACGTTTCTTAAAGTTCCTTTTGAAGACAAAAAGGATTGCGCTTTCTATATAAATATAGAAGTGTTTTTGTGCATTTTATAGATTTCAAGAACACAGTGCATATTTACTTGATTTCAGTTGTATATAGTTCAAAGTGCATTGTGTTAATTTGACGCTACCAAAGTGTTGAATTCTTTGTGGCAATTTGCTTGTATATTCTAGAAACGGGAATCCGGAGTTATTCTGGTAACGAACCTCTCTCGACCGCTGTAGGTTCCCTTACACGTTACAAATTTGGTGGCAGCTGGTGGGATTTCCGAGTTTCTACCACTGATGCATTCTAATATTCATTTTGATGTATGTTTATTCCGTTTTGTATTATCTGGTATCGAATATGTCTTCTATAATATCTAGTATGTGATAGTCCTTCGGATGAGATTATAAACTGAGGTCCCGTGTTCAGGTCCGTCACATCCTGTGCACGCTAAAGACCCCTCCTCGGTTCCTAGGAGCCGATGCTGAGGCAAAATTTGATAGGGCTTAAAATTTATTCATTGGCAGTGCCATTCCGAATTGCAGACGTTATTTCTAGTTACTCTGTGTTATGTGTGATAAGAGAAGCAAATAGATAGGACAAGGATAATTTCAAAATTAGTTTCAATTTGGTATTTCGAACAGTGAGAAAAATACAACGCACTGTGTAAAAGATCAATCTTAACGTGATGGCTGAGGGAAATTTTGACATCTTGGTTGACTAATCATCTACGTGTAGTGCCCTTTCGTGTCATTAGTGTAGATCTGACGAACATTTTTAAGTGTTGCCAGGCATTGTCAGATGGGTATAGTGCCTGACAGAGACCAGAGGAATGATAGCTAGAGGTCTGTAGGATCAGAAGATAACTTGTACCAAGTTGATTTGGTATTGTGAAGTGGCAAAGCGAGATGAGGCTTTGTCTTGATGCTGTTGTATGTCTAATGGAAATCGTGTCTAACATGAGATAGAGCTTAAGCTTGGGTTTGAAAAAGAACCACCAAGAAGATGATTTCTCGGCATTAGTGATGTGTATATAAGGAGCCATGCGAGGACGCATGACATTTGAGGCCTGCATAATGTAACGGAAATCCCTTTCGTGTACTTACAAGATTGTGGGAACCAGTTCAAAATTTGTATACTCGACTTTCAGATTCACAGAAAAGACCTAGGAAGACATTTGATTGGTTTATATTGTTGGAATTATTTCATGACTGATAAATTATCCAAGTTTTTAAAGTAACGAAACATTTTGATAAAGAGTATTTATATTGTGGGGAAAGAAACACGTATTTGTATATAGAGTTATAAGTATTACACATTATATTGCTCCTATCTTTCGGAGAACCGAAAATAACCTGTCATACCTCGAAAATTACTACTAAGGTCTTAATATCCTGTCCACCCTATATTGCATAATAGACTCGTCCGAAAGTATATAAAGAAACCTAATTCAGGTCCCATCGTCAGTATGTTGACCATCGTGAATGTGTAGCATCGGATCTGTGTATATAAGAAGGACTATTCTTTGGAAAAAGTGATTCCACGTGATAGTAAAATATTTATTATATATTTTCGTAATTCCGGAATACAGTAATATCAAAGGATAAGGCAAGTTGACTTGTTAAATGTACAATTGGCAGCCACTGACCATTGTCCTGAATGTCTACTGTTATTGTGAATTGCGCTTTTGGAAACTGTTAATAACTTTGGTTCTTTAGCATCTTGTGTTCGTTTTGTTAAGTGATATTCTGCATTCTCGACAGTGCATATTGCTTGTAGCAATTTGACAGTGCATATTGCTAGTGGCAATTTGACAGGGCAAATGTCGCATAGTGCTTACATTCAAAAGATACTGTATATAGTGTATATAATATTTAGACTACTGACCGTTCAAGTAGCCTTTTTGATTTTGTTCATTTAAGTGTCAGATTGCTAGGTAATATGACCTAGCTCTTTGAACTGTGCATTTAGACCTGGCAATTCGAATGGTATAGGTGTTTAAAGGATAGAACGTACTGTTATAGAGATATCGGCACCTTCAAAGTTTGAGATCAGCCCTATATCGACCCTTATTCGGACTTCATTAATATTATTAGTTATAGGTTCATATGGTATATGGAATCGGGGTATCTTCTTAACTGATTGGTATAGGTGTTGGGATGTTTTGAAGTACTATTATGATGATATCGGCTTTGAAAATCAAAGATCGGCCTTAGTCGTACTTAATTCGGAATTATATCTTACTAGTGATAATTTAGTCATGTCATACACATGTATATGAATCCAGGATACCTTCATACTTCTAAATCTAAGTCATACTGTCAACATGATATCTGTGACTTTTAGAAGTCTTGTTCAGTGCGAGATTTCATGTTATATTATGTGCTCTAGTTGTTTCTGGCGTACATTTTTCAAGTTTCATATCGTATTTTCAATTAATTTATCGCATTTTTTGCTGTCTTGATCGGCTTTTTTGATGCTGCTGCCGCCTCTGCCACCACAAAACCAACAATGGGCACTCCTCCTCTCCCCTTTAGGCCCTCATCTCCACTCTCTAAAGGCCCACCTCTCTACTTAAAGGCCTCTCTCCTTTTTTAAGGCCTTCCTCTCTGCCTTAAGTCTCTCCCCTCTTCTGAAGGCCCTCCACCCCCGAAACGTAAGAGGCACCAGGTCAAAGGTCACCAGCACCTCGTCAATTGATTCTATTTTTAGTAACACCAGGGGTCAAAGGTCAAACACGTTCCTCCTCATTGAAAATTAGGTACCAACAAAATATTTCACAAAGAAAGCACTACGAGGCACCTCGACAAAAGTGGTCTGGGGTGCCCCCTTTACTACTGATAGGATAAAAAGAACTACAAAGTTTACCAATAAGGCATGAAGACAACCAAACTCGTCAAGATTCTCCAATGTACATTACCCTATTCCCTTTTATGTTTTCATTCGGTGAAACGCATTTTTTTTTCAGGCACCAATACGTTTTCTAGTGCACTAAAATCTGATGTTGATTTGCTTCACGATGTTTCTGTTGACGTAATGCAACCAAATCATGTACACGACAATGGAAATATTTTTCAAAGCAACACTAGAAGGTAAGGACCTTCGAAAATATGGTAGAGACCACAACAAAAAAGTACAGCTTCATAATAAAGCACGAATTCCATAAAAATGACTCCACAGTTTATCAAAAATTTGTACGGATTTAATGCTACCCATAAAAGATAGAAAATGACAAGCCTTAAACACCAACTATTTTAATGGAATCTTTTAATCGAAAATAAACCTATGTGTCACAGGGCTACATAAAAGTGCTCTAAGTGTTTCGTGTTTAACGTATGGTACCATATCATATGCTGTTAAAATAACAAAATACAAAAATTACAGTAACTTTTAATTTCTTGATATCACATTTTCGACAACTTATGTCTCTTCATTGCTTTTTATATTATATAACGCATTAAGTCGTTTGTTAAGGTGGTCAAGTAAAAAAACATCAAGTATTAGATATGAAATCATTACTATTCACACTTACTTTATTGAAGATTAGATCACTTTAATATGGTAATACATTTGTACGTATAAGGCACTCGTAATGTCAAATATGAAAAAAGACATATGTACCTTACAACTTTTCTTTGAAAGGATTATGTGTCAATGTCACAGAAAGGAGGTCAAATATTCTTTTATAATAAAAAACGAAGTAACTGTGAATTTAATTTTTGCATATGCATATTTTGACAACTTATGTCTCTTCAGTGCAGATCAAATCAAAACATGGAAATCCATAAATCGAAATATGTGTAAAAGCTTACAAAAACATACAGCGAACAAATTAAAAATGGGATATAAAAAGAAAAGTTAAAAAAACAAAAAAAAGAGGTATGCAAGGGGGAGGTATTCCTTATTTTTAACAATTTTTCTGAAATTTAAACATGCAAGTCTTTAAATAAAATGAGTTTTCGGGCCAGAACCGAAGTACTGGCTACTGAGTTGTTGAATACTCTCGGTCTCGGGGACTAACAGTCCACCAGCAGAGGCATCGACCCTATGGTAATAACTAACAAACTAAACTGACTAAGTGTCTTTCTATGCAAAAATACATATACACCCTATCATCCATCATTTAAAACAACACATCAACAATGGTTTAAAAAAAATGACATTAGCTTACTTCAAAGTAAAAATTTTTGAGTAGATTGTTTTGGCACCATTTTGAAAAATTGAAATAAAATTAGACTTGTTAAATATGGAGTTTCTGTCGATTTCAATACAAAAGTGAAGTCTATTTTCTTTAAATTAAAAATCTTGGTAGGGACCTAAAATTTACCAACATAAAGGCAATATATATTAGCTTACATACTAAAGATATTACAAGAAACACCTTTACAGTGTAGTCGACAAACCCGTCGAAATATTTGAAATATATTCGCATATCATTTCATTGATTATTTTTTTATACACTAGGCTTTCATCACAGTACAACGAACTACCAGCCTTATCAACGCAGGACGAACGATCCTCATCTTTTAATGAAATATCAGTTGAATCTATTGCGAAAACGCCTGAAAAACGTAACAAAAGACCACAGTCATCTAAAACATCAAATACAGGACGAAAGAAATCAATTGTAAAGACAGCTATTAGAGGACTAGGGACACGATTCATGAAAGCAGGTGGGTTTTTGTAAGGTAGTTTTTCGAAAGAGTGCTAAAGTGATTTTTTTTTTGCTATAACAAATACGGCAGTCCAAAAAAATAATGATTACTATAGTTTTCAGATAATAAACGACGCTTAATGTCTTGGTCAGATCTAACACCTCTAGATTTCAACGAGGCTTATCCCTGATATTGTTTATATTATGGATTTCTTGATACCTATTTTAATTGATTAAGACTTAATGAAATGGTAAAAGAATTAAATAGGGCTTTCATATTTTGCATGTGTATTTCTTGTGGCAAGACCTTTCAAACGGTAACAGAATTTTGGACCCCATAACCTTGACCTTGGCTTATGCTTGACTTTTTTGTAAAAAATAATAAACTTTAAAAATAGGTATATCTTTTGAATGGTAAGTGATATGGTTTTCATACTTTGCATGTGCATTCCTTCTAGCAATACCTTTCAATTGTTACCAGAATATTTGACCTGGCATGTGAACAACTGCGTTAAAACTTGAACATTGATTACATCTTTTGAATGGTATGTGAATACAAAATGAGTGAGCCGCCTTAAGTAAATAAAAATGACTAGAGTACAAATGAATGTGCATATTGAGGTTACAACAAAATAGCAGTTTACACCTAGTACGTCTAATATTCGATGATCAACTGAAAGTTTCCTCCAAAACTGCGTCGGAATATTTTGTTTTGTTTTGTTTGTTTGTTTGTTTGTTTTTTTATTATTTTTCTTATTATTATTAAAATCAACATTGTAAACTTAAAACGTATGTTTGTTGATAAGTTTAACGTCTAATAACGTTTCTGGCTTTGACTTTAACCTTTGACCTTGAACTCACTCCAAGATTTGAAAGTACTGATTCTGCTTACATCCTAGATTGATTCACTGACAGTGTGACGGTTGCTGTTAACAGAGCAGGGCATTTTTATCTTTTATAAATATCCGATGTAGTATCAGTTATTATGGGAGTTCACGTTGTAAGTGCCTTCATTTTGGTAGATGTTACCAAAGAATTTTATCATGGAAGTAATGATGAATGATTTTACAACCAACTGGCTGTCACCTCACATAAATCATTAAAGCTGTGGAAATTCTTATTTGTCATAGTCACAAGGTGAGCGATATAGGCTCACATGTGAGCCTCAGGTTTTAATAAAGATGCATTTTGGAATCGTCATTTGTATTTAAGCTATAATAAAAAAAACAAAAAAAAACAAAAAAAAAAAACGAATTCACTCATAAAGAATCAGTTTCGGCCAAAAGGCCGTAAACGGTTAATGCAGAACCCATGTAAGAAATATAGGCAATGAGAAGACATTCATTTTCTAAGTTAGGTTTTAATAAGCTTCCCATTACTGTTTTCGAGTTAATCTGCTCAGATGAAAATAAAAATCACTGATGACCTTTGATCTAATCATTATCAAATTACTAACGAAACTTCAATCTTTAAGTCATTCCAAGTTCATCTGCCCGATTTACCATGTTTTTGAGGAACATATATTTAACTAAAATAGATCGTGTTAACGGGGTCAGTCTGGTTGAGATGCGCCCCGGCCAATCGATGGTACCTATTCTTCAACTTGTAACAATTTTCGGCAAATGCTGCCAGAAAAACAACATACAAGTTATAATGTCGTTTGTTCAGAGAACAACTGCACGGTCTTTCACAAGTTTCTGCCATGAAAACTTGATAAAAGTTTGATTTGATTATTCCGACACACAATATCGTAACACCCAGTTGATAGTCTCTGATATATGAAATTATAACATCCCATTTTGGTCTATACAGTTTCCCGAAATATAACTCTTTACTAGAAATATGTTGCTTAGAAAGTTTTACTTGACAATAACTAGTGAACAGACATGGTTAAAGTCAATGACTCAAATAATATAGAAAAGTTGACTGAAAACAGACATGCTCAAATACCTTGTAAGTTGCTCTTTTAACAGCTCGAAACTGAACTATTGCTTCATTTTACGTTAAAAGTTTTATGGCCATCGGTTTGTAATAAATAATCTAAGTAACTTTTACAGAAATCACTTGTTTCCTGATTTACAGTAATATTAGCTAACTGTGCCGCTTCTGGTAGATATACACATCTATGAGATAAATCAGCAAAATTAAAGAAACATCCCTGCAAACTTGAAATCTGTAATTGATAAAAAGTATGGGTTAATGTGTTTTTTTTTCAATTTAAGTTTGTTCATTTTGCCGTTTGTAACTACAATTACAAAGAATGCACAGAAAAAAATATCGAAAGCTAATGCTAAGCTTAATAGAAATAACACCTTTGTCTATGTTAATTTGTAAAAGTTTTGTAAACAGTTCGTTTATAACCTGATAAAATGAAAACATGTATATTTTCATCATGCCTTATATGTTCTCTTCAGTTATAGTGTACTTGGTCTTTAAAGACTTTTACCATATTTATTCACCATCACCATTACAAATTTTGGCATTTTAATTTTTTCCCTTTTTTTTTTTTTTTGTAATTTTAAAAAATCAATCGAGGGGTTACTGGAAGAAGGTGCTATCGATATATATATTTGTTTAAGAGATAGCCCCTTTTACCTGTAATCCCTCGCAATGTATTTTGACCATCTGCAGCTATTTCGACAACTTATGTCTTGTCAGTGCAGATAAAATCTAAACATTTGCCTTCTTTTAGTATTTTTGTCAAATCGAGTTTGCAGAACACTTTGTCTGTTTAATATACATTTTGTTGACGATACCGCATCTATGATGTAACATTGCTCGACATTTATAAATGAATTACGCTCAAACCGGTGTTAGAGGCCGTCTTGGACTTGCAATAGCCATTTGCAGAGCTCTTTCTTGAAGGCCTCATGGTGACTTAAAAATAAAGAACAGAAATAAAACCGTTTTTCCATTTCTTGGTTTTTTTTTTTTTTTTTTTTTTTTTTTTTTTTGGTAGATACTTGTCTCATGTGCATTTACACCTACATTTGTATGTAAGCTTATTTGGGTCATATTATGTAATGCCACATAAAATCAAATTAACACTTAAAATCAACACACAAATCGTGACCACGAATAAACAAATCTGTCCCACGAATTATATAATCGTGGCCGCGAGATACAAATCGATCCCACGAATTGACAAATCGTGGCCATGAATCAAAAAAATGTTCCAAAGATTTGACAAATCGTGGCCACGAGAAATAAATCGTTCCAACGATTTTACACTGTTGCCACGAATAAACAAATCGTTCCCACGATTTGACAAATAGTAGCCACGAGAAACAAATCGTTCCCATGATTTGACAAATCGTGGCCATGAATAAACTTATAAGTTAATCCGTGGCAACAATTTATTTTTCGTGGCCACAAATTGTTAAAATTTTTGGAACGATTTGTTTCTCGTGGCCACGATATGTTAATTCGTTGGACCGATATGATAATTCGTGGCCACGATATGTCAAATAGTGGGAACGAATTGTTTATTCGTGACAACGATATGTCAATTCCTAGCAACGCTTTGTATCTCATGGTCACTATTTGATAATTCGTGTGAACGATTTGTACCTTGTGGCCACGATTTGATAATTCGTGGGAACGATTTGTTTCTCGTGACCACGATTTGTGTTGATTTTCTTATGTGGCACCGAATAATGTGACCAAGATAAGCTTTTATATACACCATATCCTTTTATTGTCTATTTGAACAGAGGTATTTTACAGGTTTTTTTTATTAAATACGCAATTACATTGCATAGTGCAACATTGTCTGTCTATTTTAAATACAGTATATGATGAAACCAGCTTCCCGTACTGTTAATTAAATCATCAATATACCATAGCCATTAGCTTAGTCCATTTTGATCTCGAAGAACATGACTTAGCATTGCAAAGGTGTAGCAAATGACTTCTAAAACTCGTTCTCTCTTTCAAAATAAATTGACAATGACCTTTTAATAAGTCATATTTACTATGCAGTCATCTTTATGAGACATGAATCAGTTTTCGAAGTAGCATTATTTTAACCCAACACTTTTATCTTACTTCGGAAATGGAATGCAAAGTGAATTCGTTGCATTAGACTCGGTTCACCTATATCACTTATTTATTAACCTTTCTTTCTACTTCATATATAGCTTGCAATGGATGACCATTTACTGGTGAAAATGCATGAATCTTTTCCCCAGGCTCAAAACTCTGTTCCTGGCTTTTTTGATAGAAAAAAAGAAGGGAAACGGGGAATATGTCAAAAAAACAACGACCCAAAGGGGAGTAATAACAACCCAAAGCCACCATAAGATCTTCAATGAACAGTGAGGAAATATTTATTTTTAATTCTACTCTTATTAACTTTCTAGATCGGTTCCAATATCAAACAATCTTAATTCAAAGCAAGGAGATTCAAGGAAGAAAGTTCTAGAAGACATTCTCTCTTATAACTAAGATTTTCAATATTGCTCTGAAAATAAAATTAAGTGACAACCCAAAGGGGCTCCAACCGAAAAGCTCTTGTACTGAACCCCTCACAGAAAAAATGAAACCTCTTATTCCAGTTTTGTTCAGACTAAAGATAAATTGTTAGAATCATTTTCTTAACTGTCTGGTGGACACGCTCTAATGCATTTAATGATTCGGTTGGTAGGTACTTGGCTTGTATTGTTTGTTCCAATGTTCATGGACCACTTTTTGCAACACACTCCAATTGACGTAGAGAGTGTGACTTCGCTGAAAATGTGTGCCAAAACATTCATGATTGCTTGCATTTGATATCATGCAAAAGATTCCAGTGGATGCACACAAAAATTGCAAGTAATTAACAGATACGAAATTAGTGTTCGTAAGTGTTTACTCAAAGTTGATCAGCCATACAAGTGTGTCGACTAGTTTGGCACCTCTCTATTTAAAAAAACAGGTTTTACTAATGATCTAGATTCAAGCAAAAGTAGCCTCAATTTTCTCATTATGACACCTCTATGTAATCAGTGGTATGTAGAATAATACAAAAATACCAAAGTTATATACAATATAATAATAAGAATAATAGGTAAATTGTGTTATGCTGTACACATGTTTCAATGAGTATCCTCTCAACAGCATTATATTCTTATAATATGGAAAAACACAACCAAAAATAATAGTCTAAATGAAGTATTCATTACACAAAAATATAAAAATGATGCCAAAAAGTATCAAATACATCACCCAATGCAATACAAGGAATATTTATGATTGACGAACTCATCTGGTGACTGTGCCCTTTCATTGATTTGAAAATTATGCAGAGTCTTGTTTTTAAATGATCTATTGTCGACTCAAAAATTGTATACAATGACGATTATGCTTTCGAATTACTTGTAGTTAGCAGATACTTGAAAATTTTAGAAATTTTTCTGTAAACTTTTTTTCACATCTGGTATTAAAAAAAAAAGAACCGGATCATAACAAGAAGAACGCTGTCAAATCAATTAATTTGGTTTGTCAATAATAAGTTTTTTGTCAAGAATTTAAATCGACCAATCAAACAAATCCATGCGCATGCTCAAGATAGTGAAACATGTAATTTTTTGATGTACAGAAAATTGTGATTATGAACTTTTAACCTAACACACGAGTGAAAAATGGTCGATCGAAATAGTTATGCAACATAAAGGAATGTTTTGAATTAATTGTGGAAGGAAAAATGGGCAAATGTGTATTTTAAAAATGATGAGACATTCCTTGTTTGAAAGTTAGTGAGTAAAATTCAACATGACCACGGATATAAGCAATGTCATTATCTAGAACGTAACTATATGTGTCAGTATTTAGCACGAAGGTAAAACACTCAAGTAGGTAAATTAAATGGGTACTCCTGTCTATACGGTCACACCTAACAATAGATTAAGAAGAGATAGTCAACCCACCCCGCCCGATAGAGAAGATCCTGTAAAAAAATATTGTAAAATGCCTTCTCCACACTTTTCATTTCGACATGCCAATTCCGGATACCTACAACGTAGGTCCTAGTTCTTTACCTACCAGCTATATCAAAAGCGAACCATACCAACAGCAACAGCAATATAATATTCCACCTCCCTCAACATTTGCTCTACAACCAGAAGACCTATCAAGCATTGTCGCACAACTTAGATCCATCATTCACGAGGAATTACACGGGTCAATACAAACACTGATTAAACAGGAAATTGAAAAGTCGGTTTAAGAAACTTTTCAGGTTTATATCGACGAGATCGAACAATTAAAAATTGAAAATGTAAAGTTAAAGGATGATATTGACAGTCTAGAACAGTATGGTAGAAGGGAATTGATGAGGGTCAGTGGCATCACTGAGAAAGCAGAGGAGAACACTACCAACATAGTTACTGACATTATAAAGTCAATCGATCAAGATCTCATAGAGTCGGACACCCAAACAGAAAAGATCGCCAAGGCCGTCCTTTACCCCCTCGACAAATTATTGTTAGAGTAAAAGATACGACCACAAAAAAAAAAACGTATACTCAAATGTAGTAAAAACATGAATGAAGTAATGATAAACGAAGACTTAACCAAAACTAGAAACTCCATCGCTTATAAGGCAAGACAACTCAAAAACAAAAAGTTTATTAAACAAACTTGGACTGTTGACGGAAAAATTCTCGTAAAGGAAAACATGGATAAAATAACAGTAATAAACAATGAAACAAATCTCATTAAGTTTGTTAACGCTAATTGTCCGCGGGCAATCAAGCTTATTTTTCCCCGACAAATAAATGTATACATGTAGTTGATATTATTTTGTGACAGTCACGACGCTAAAATGGACTTGGGTGTTAATGCCAGCGTGGTACTGCCTACCCAGAAATAATGATCTGAGAGCTAATTTTTCTAATTTCAGTTGTCATCAAGTATATATTACGTTTTGTGAAAATACAACAAATCTATATTTTTTGTTTAAAAAAAGTTGATTATAAAAAATATATTGTATTTGATATACTTTAATATAAAAAGCTTCATGCGGTCAGAATTTGTCGGCCGAAGTATACGTGAAGAACTTTTCTAACTGTATAAGAAGTTAATATAGTTGTTTTTCAAGAAAATACTGTTTCAAATAATACTTTCTGAAAAGTTTAGTCACTCATGCATTCACTTGTCATGTGGTCAAAATGTGTCAAATGAATAAACCTTAACAATACAATATGGGTACCATATCTGTCAACGATTTATATTTCTTTCTCATTTTTTAATCAATATATAAATTCAACTTAGCTATGCTACGGTAAAAAAGTAATGAATTACAAATGTAATTTAATAACGATTGAAAGAGTAAAGGATAAGAAACTAAATACATTATGTATTTACTCATCTGAACTTAAGTCTACTGTGTATTGACAGATCAACCATTTTTCCATGCATTTCAATGAAAATTGACCATTTTTTTTTGTAAACATGTTTTTTATTTTGTATGTACATATGTTAATAACTTTAATTATGAAACGTAAGCCAGTGTGTATTACATAAATACAGATTTCTACCATACTACGAATGTGTACTGTGTAATTTTTGAGTTATTGAAGGGCCACTCTCACTTAGCACTAGATGTAAGTAGTGTTACGTAATGATGGGAATTGGTATAGAACTATACCAAATGAGAGTTGGCTTATTTAACTTCAAATGCCGTTTATTGTCTACTTTAAACCTATATGATGTCCTGTGTGTTAATTTAATTTCATTATCACAAAATAAGAGAAATGCTATAAGTATCTGCATTTTTATTAAGTTGATCGTAGATGGCACGGATCCTAACCAGTTTAAAAATCATCATACATATATTAAAAATGTACATGTTGACCCTAAATGTCCTAGAATTTTAGACAAGGAAAGGCATGCGACTTTATTTGCTAAAGGTACGCCTGTATTATTTCTCCTCGTTTTCGTCATATCTATCTTACTTATTGAGATCAATCCTGGACCGAGAAGTAATGACGATGATGTAAGTGATACTTCATCAAGTTTGTCTAGTGCATCAGACATACGTGAGTTGTTTGCAACATCCTTTTCTTTTGTGCACCTAAACATACAAAGTTTACTTCCCAAACTTGACTTTGCTACTGCAGAGTATGAAGATTTTGATATTATTTCATTGACAGAGACTTGGCTTAATAGTAGTAACTCTGATGAATCCATAGAATTACTAAATTACCAAAAGCCTTTTCGTAGGGACAGGGGACCTGATAAAATAGGGGGGGTGTTATTGTCTACATCAAAGAAAATATTGCTGCCAAAAGAAGTCTTGATCTAGAAGAAGACGGTGTCAAGTCCATTTGGATAGAATTGAAGTTGAATAGAAAAAAGGTATTGTTTGGAACATTTTATATACCACCTAAAAGCAATCAAGAAGTATGGGGCAAGGTCGAATCATCTATAGAAGCATCTTTAAACGATGCTAATATTAGTCATGTTATTGTGACTGGTGATTTTAACGATAACCAGTCAGACCCAAATAGTTCTAAAATTAATAATATTAAAGTTCAGTATAGCCTCCATCAGCTAATAGATGAACCGTCACATTTTACGGAGCATTCATCATCAATTCTAGACCTAATTTTGACAAATGACGTAAACTTTATTCCATATTCTGCCGTTGGCCCACCCTTGCTAGAACAAACTCGGTACCATTTTCCTGCAGTAGGTTTTCTTCATGCGCCAAAATCTAGTGCAAATAATTTTCAGCGTAAAATCTGGTTATACGATAAAGGTAATTTTGATGAATATCGTCGTATTTTAAATAACGTGAACTGGGATTCTATGTTTATCTCTGAAAATATTGATCAAATTACAACCGATATAAATAATTGTATTTTGGACGCTGTCGAGTGCACAATTCCCAACAAAATTGTGACTATACGCAAACAAAATCCGAAGTGGCTTACCAAAGAAATTCGTAATGTCGTTCAAAAGAAAAATAGAATCCATAAAAAGGCCAAACCTACTAACCGTCCCTCCGATTGGCACACGTTCAGAAAAATCAGAAATTCTGTAACGTCACTCACTAGAAAGGCTCGTACAGAATATCAGGAATCATTGATCAAAAAATTATCAGATGAAAGTAGTTCATCAAGGGGGTGGTGGAAAACGTGTAACCTCATAAGCGGAATTAAACCTTCGCGTACGGGAATTCCGCCTTTATTAAAAGACGAAAATGTAATATTTGATGAGTTGGAAAAGGCAAATGAATTTAATTGCTTCTTTGCAGAACAAACTGCCTTAGACGACTCAAGTGCCGTTCTTCCTAATACTGATCCGCCGGATAGTTATTGAGGAAAATGAAATTGAGGATGCTCTTTCTATTTTAAATCCAAGTAAAGCATCGGGGCCCGACTAAGTTAATCCACGCTTACTAAAAGACGCAGCAAAGCAATTAAAATATCCTCTTTGCAAATTGTTTAATTTGTCTTTGTCCTCTGCTAGGTTTCCGAACAGTTGTAAAGGGCAAATGTAATGCCGGTTTTTAAAAACGGTAGTCCTAGTGAAGTAAAAAATTATAGACCGATATCTTTGTTAAGTGTTATTTCAAAGTGTACGGAAAGATGCGTATATAAACATGTACATAACTTTCTACTTGACAACAATATCGTAACAAGAAATCAATATGGTTTCACGAAAGGGGACTCCGCTGTAAATCAGTTAGTTTATATTATAAATGAATTTGGGAGGGCGTTAGATTATGGTAAAGAGATAAGGGTAATTTTTTAAGACATCAGCAAGGCATTTGATAGGGTTTGGCATAAGGGGCTGTTATTCAAACTAGAAAATTATGGTTTTTCGGGAAATTTACTTAAATGGTTGGCAAATTATTTGACCGGACGGGTTCAGAGGTTTGTTATAAATAATGTTGAGTCTGATTGGATTTCTATTAACGCAGGAGTGCCGCAAGGTTCTATTCTTGGCCCCTTGCTTTTTATCCTTTATATTAATGATATCGTTGAAGACATAAATGCAAACTTCAAACTTTTTGCTGATGACACAAGCATATATTTAGAAGTTGATAATCCTGAAACTACTGCAGAAACTTTGAATAACGACTTGCGTAAAATCCATAATTGGTCAGAAAGATGGCTTGTTAAATTCAACCCTAGGAAGACAGAAACGATGACTATATCGCGTAAAATAAATAAACCAATGCATCCCCATTTAGAAATGAATTCTCATAACTTACAAGACGTTACTTGCCATAAACATTTAGGGATCTTTATATCTAATGACGGAACGTCGGCATAATCATATAGAACATATAGTCAGTAAGGCATACACTAGGATCAATCTTTTACGTAAAGTTCGTTTTATTTTGGACAGATTTACTCTAGAAAAAATGTATTTGTCTCATATAAGACCTATTCTGGAATACGGGGACGTCATTTGGGATAACCAAAACCAAACTCTTGTCACCAAAATTGAAAATGTTCAGCTGGAAGCGGCAAGGATTGTAACTGGTGGTACTAAATTAACCCCAATCCAAAATCTCTACAACAAAACAGGGTGGGTAAAGCTCTCAGAGCGGAGGAAAAATCACAGACTTATCCTATTCAAAAAGATTATAAATAAAGAAACTCCCGAGTATTCACAAAATTTAATTCCAAATTTCGTAGCCGATCGACAGACTCATAATACCCGACAATCACAAAATCTTATTGAAATTCGCACTAGGACAAATTTTTACCGCGACTATTTTTTGCCCTCTGCAACGAAATTATGGAATGTCTTACCTACATGTGTTCGACAAACGAATTCATTAAGTATGTTTAAATCTGCGGTTCAAAAACAAAACAATAAATGTCCAGTTTATTATTATGTCGGTACACGAATGGGTCAAGTTCTTCACTGTAGAATACGAATGTCGTGTAGTTCACTTAATGACTTGTTTGGAAAAACTTAACAGATTCTCCTAATTGTGTATGTGGTTACAGAGAATCAGCCCAACATTTTCTCTTGCACTGTACTAGATATTCTAACTTAAGAGAAGTCACCATTTTTTCTATCAATTTACCAGTTGTAATTGACACTAGACTATTATTGTATAGTTCTCAGGTATTAAGTGATGACCAGAACAAGCATATATTTACTATGGTTCAGAAATTTATAGTAAAAAGCAAACGATTGAACACCTGACTTGCATTATATATACATATATTTTTCTTTCTTTCAATACTGTCTATTGTTCTAATTTCAAAATTTTAACATTTGTATTTTCAATATTAAATTTCTTGTTTTTTCACTGAGCATGATTACGTATGAACATAAAATTGTGGATACTTTCAGGAGATGGTCTCGAAAAGCTATTTTGAGCTTGTTACCTAATCCTGTCATTTGCATTATGTATTGTGATTTGTATTATATTATACACATGTTGGAAATTTATGAATAAATATGTTTAAAAAAACAAAAAAAAAATCAAATGAATTTGACAACCGCTGTAACCGGTTCTCAAAATTCGAATATCAGGTGTGAATTAAGTCTTTGAAAGTGCCATCGATTCATAGCCATAATGTGGATATTCTCCTAAGCTTTCCAACACCTTGAACAGAATTATAAAATTAATCAAAGAATAATGGCCCCGCCTTTGCCTTAGATTCATCTCCTTGTATGCTGCCCCTACGCGACAGCTAGCTTTACCCCAATCAAATATCAAAACCAACTGAAAATGTGTAAGTCGGGGCTAGGGCTGGCAGAGCAATACACAAGTTCAGTACCAATATTTACTGGAAAACGTATGGTAAAAACTACAAATATAAAATAATACACAAATTTACAATGTAGCAAATCGAGATTGAATTACGGGGTTTAAACGGTGATAGATATATAAATTACATAAATAACAATTAAAGTTCATGTGTAGAATGATATTAAAATTAAAGTTATTTGTTGATGGGAGAAATTTATAAAGTCCGTGCAATACACAAACGAATTGGAAAGTCCGGTTATACCGCTCAATATAAAATTCACATTTTCTGGAAGAATCGACAGATAGTTGAAATAATAACATAATTATCAAAACGATTGAAGAGTTTGTATAAACAAATGATGATTGAATTAAATACATACGATCGTGGTTTACCACAAACAAAAGTGACTTTCGTTGGTAGCTTCCATGTGATTCCTTGTCTCGGCGTGAAAGGAAGTTTAAATCATACACGAGTAAAAACAGGTGTATAAATTATGGGACACCGTAGGAGGAATAATGGTTGTTCTAAAAATAGTCTGCTAAAAATCAATAGTTGTAGTAAATGAATATGACTGTGTAACTGACCGTGTAAGTTCCATAAAATAAATTAATAAAATAAATATGCCAGGTTTGGCAGTACACTCCCGTCTGATTTCAATCCTTTGATATCACATAATAGACATTAATGTTAAAGTTACAAAAATAATGTACGGTATATTCCAATAAAGTTTTGGGGAACACATAATCCAAATATAAATACGATTTGACTTCGCCAAATATCACGGGAAATCCCAATCACAAACGGATATTAATGTGTCACAGATAATGAAACAGTGAATTCCATAGTAATCCAACTATATAAAATGAATATATATGTACACAGTT
>MJUU01020718.1:5530-27382 GCA_002080025.1 Modiolus philippinarum
GACGACGGACGCCAAGTGATGGCAATAGCTCACCCTGACCCTTTGGGTCAGGTGAGCTAATAAAAGTGAAGGGTCAACCGGGGCAGCCAATGGAAAAGTGGAAAATGGGTAGGAAATTTAGCTTTCCATACAGGACCAAGCGACTCTGCTCTTAGAAATAAATAGAATATACACTGCATTGAGTGTGGCGTTTCAGTGCATTTGGCGTGGCGTTTCATTGCATTTAGCGGGGCATTTCTCCACACAGTTTGGCTACAAAAGTTCGCGGCTATTCCTTTCATATTATTACCCAACTTCCCCGCATAGACAGGACATACTCCTATCAACCAGCTGGGAACGCACTGTAGTCTGAACGGATTCATGTGCAGATTTTCAAATCTATCATGTTTATTCAATGCCCTACAATGTCTTAGTTGATACTCACATTGATGTGCAAGATTTTTCACATCTCCAGAGGATCATGGCGCCCATGTAATCTTAAATGAATTACAGCAAACACTGAAAACACCAGCGGAAAAATTCCATATAAATCTTAAATGGTGCAAAAGTTAACAAAATCTGACATTGAAAAAGGTCGAAAAATCATTGAAAAAACCTGGAAAAGTCCTTGAATTTCATCAAGACAAAAATGTGGGAACCCTGTAAAGAGTCCAAGGGGTCAAAATTTGGTCTTTACAAAGTACTTAAGATATTTTATTTTTCTTGCATTCAAATGCAATTTTTGATATTTTTTAATTACATCGTGGAAAATGTCTAACATAAATGTTTTTAAATTAAAACACCCTGTATGTACTGAATTTTGGGCTGATTTTTTTTTATTGGAATTTGACTTTGTTTCTACTGTTTTCTCTTGAAGTATATAGAAGCTTTCAGATTTTGCAAAACTGTTAAATTCCATGTTATGTATGGAAAGATTATTTGTATTTCACATTTCAGTTCATGGATTTCCAAATGTTTTTAAATGGTGCAAAAGTTATCAAAATCTGACATTGAAAAAGGTCGAAAAATCATTGAAAAAACCTGGAAAAGTCCTTGAATTTCATCAAGACAAAAATGTGGGAACCCTGTAAAGAGTCCAAGGGGTCAAAATTTGGTCTTTACAAAGTACTTAAGATATTTTATTTTTCTTGCATTCAACTGCAATTTTTGATATTTTTTAATTACATCATGGAAAATGTCTAACATAAATGTTTTTAAATTAAAACACCCTGTGTGTACTGAATTTTGGGCTGATTTTTTTAATTGGAATTTGACTTTGTTTCTACTGTTTTCTCTTGAAGTATATAGAAGCTTTCAGATTTTCAAAACTGTTAAATTCCATGCTATGTATGGACAGATTATTTGTATTTCACATTTCGGTTCATGGATTTCCAAATGTTTTGATTTGATCTGCACTGATGAGACGTAAGTTGTCGAAATGCGCATAAGCAGAAATAAACATTCACAGAAAACTTGGTATTTTTAGCCGAGTTGCGACGAAGCCAAATATTTTTATTAAAGAGCGACTTGGAATGTTTTTATTACGGCAATACGTATTACATGGGTTGTAATGGATGGAAACCAAACCAGAACACAATCTTTGAAAAACAGTATTCTGCTATAATTTTCTCTTCACAATTTTAGAAATATGTATAAACTAGATTATAAGGGGAACCCCTGCCATTTTTTTAAAGAGGGGCTTGGAATTTTTTCATTTCAGCAATATGTATTACTTGTATTATAAGGGGAACCCCTGCCTACTTTTTTCTTTGAATGATGGTCTGAAATGAGTTGTAATGGGTAGTGGAGCTTTCGGTTGCCGTGGAAACCCAACAAGAAAATTGAAATTTTTAGTAAAAAAGGGTATTCTGATACATACTTTTACGATTTAAGCAATATTCAAAAACTAGATTTTAAGGGGAACCCTTGCCCAATGTTTTTTTTTTTGGGGGGGGGACTCGGAATCTGACTTAATGCAGCTATAATCTAGATTATAACCCCTTCAAAATTTTCAGCTGAGTAGTGACAAAGTCAAACATCCTGTGAAAGTTCTATTATAAGTCTCTGATTGATATTCATATGTTATGTACAACTATTTGCATATCCGATGGTGTACATGTACTTATGAAAATAACAATTTTTCGCAACTCGGCTTTCGCACCTTTGGTGCGTTTTCTGATTTTGTTATTTGTGTCTTAAAGTCATGTCTTGTAATTTACTTGACAAAGAACAGGGGCAATAAAATGCAATTTATCATGTTTATGAACATTTTTTCTAAATTCATATATCCCTTTTAAATTTGCTGCTGTTATATCATGCTGTGTTTTGCATAAACCTTCTTTTTCAGTTTTGTTACATTTTAAATTGACAGTAGTAGAAGTTCATAATGTTTACAAGCTCTTCTTTTGACTATCATCTGCTGCTGATGCAGTGAGTCTATCCTTCCTAGCATCTTTGCTCCAGTGTTTGTAAGGCCGTGTCTGTTTTTTTATTTGTTTTGCGTCAACTCATTTTCTGAAAACCTACCAGCCAGCAAGGAGAAAAAACACACACAGAAAAAAAAACACAAAATTTTGTGCACATATTAAGATTTCCTCATNATTTTAAATTGACAGTAGTAGAAGTTCATAATGTTTACAAGCTCTTCTTTTGACTATCATCTGCTGCTGATGCAGTGAGTCTATCCTTCCTAGCATCTTTGCTCCAGTGTTTGTAACCTGGTATTCTCTTCAATTGTGTTGCTTTCTTGTGGGCTGACATGGGGTGGGTTTATTTTATCAAATGTTTGTTTCATCATAGATGACACATTGCTCATTTCTCATGCCATGTCCTGTATGCAGGAGGGAAAAATCTTCAGTGTCTAGTATATTTAAAAAATACTGACTTCATCGATTCTGTTTACTGATTTTGACGACCATATGCATGGAATCGGCTGACTTATTATACACTGATAATAATAGGCAACTGTTGTCTACTTCTTCAAGTTTTTCTGCCATATCTTTTATACATGGAAATATACCACAACTGGGTTATACAATGTTGATCTAAGACATTGAGGACATTGAGAATCATAGCCATACTGTTAGATTGTACGTGGCGGTTCCACTCAGTTTTTCTCCAAGGGGCTGATGCCATGTCTGATGTAGTTGTATTTAATATGCAGTGTTTATAAGAGTACTTTCCCCAATATTTTTATGTTTGTTGATCCAGTCAATATATTATCTAATAAATAATTTCAGAACTGAAAACCCGCCGTGCGCGGTCCCGGCTTATGAATAGGCTCGCAGCATCCTCTGAGCTTGGAGTATGAGTCTTGCTAACAGAGGACCCCGAGGGAACCCCGGGATATAGAAATAGGACCTAGTATCTCCGGCTTGCGGGGTGTGACCCCTCCTAAACGGAGGCTGACCCCGAGGGTCCCGGGATATAGAAATAGGACCCATTCCGTGGTTGGGTGGCATTAATAAATACACAACCCATCTTTCGGATGGGATGTAAACTCAGGTCCACGTGTTGGAAGAAACGCCACGCTTCCTGCACGTTAAAGAACCCTTGTAGCAAGCTCTTTTTGGGGTGGTCCGTAGGTGATCGGCTACAAGGCTAAATTCCCCGCCCTTGACGATTTCATCCTACTTTTCCAGTGGCAGTCAGAATTTCCCGTCCCATGACCCTTTCCATACCCCGAAGTGATTATTTATTAACAAACTTGTTCTCGTCTTGATATAGCTGAAATATTGCTGAGTAGACGTTAAACAATATTCAATCAATCAATCATTTAGATCTGAAAACATTTTTCAGCACTTTGTCGGAGACTTGAGCCCCGATCTCTTATCAAAGATGAGTGTAATGCATTATATTAAATACTAACAAAGTAGATTTGGAGAAGTGCCAGTTAAGGAGTGAATTATAATTATTTAATTAGTTTTAATTTCCAATTACCGAGTAATGTGTATTTCAATTTATGTTTCTTCACATCTGTATTCATAAGACAATTGTATTTATTTTGCATCCTTCTCATCATTAGTAAATGACCCCCGTATTATTTAATTAGTTTTAATTTCCAATTACCGAGTAATGTGTATTTCAATTTATGTTTCTTCACATCTGTATACATGAGACAATTGTATTTATTTTGCATCCTTCTCATCATTAGTAAATGACCCCCGAGGGAACCCCGGGATATAGAAATAGGATCGAGTAGTACTACTAAAAGATTCAAAATCATTTACATTAGATTTTAGGTTTTTTTCTAACAGTATGCCCCATGGTTTATAATTTGTGTTACTAAGACAACTGTACATTGTATATGTGTATTAGCAAGAAACTGAAAGTTATTTCAATGAAAGCAATAAATATGTTATAACTGCTTTGATTTCTATACCTTGAAAAGATGCTCTTATATTGAAAAAAGGTTGCAAACTAGTATATATCATATGACAAATGTGAAAAAAATGGACATCTTGTATGATTGTCAATGAGACAGCCATCCATCAAAAAGCAGAAAACAAAAAAAAAATATATTTAACTTTTACAGGCCACAATACAGCTTTCAAGAAAGAACAAAAATCCAAATCCCCAAATAAGCTCCAAAAGGCTCCCAAGACAATAGTGTCAAATTAACAAAAACAATCGACCTAGTCTATTAAAAATTTAGTAAGAGGTATAAAACAGGAAACGGCACACAATATGTGATGAAGTTAAACTAGTTAAGTGAAAACACAACCTTCTCCAAAACCTGCGACAGAGGTACAATAGTACAACTAAAACAAAATAAAAAATCAGATGACTTGAAATTGATACAGAAAACCACATAACAAAAATAAGTCTACAATAAGTATTGACCTCAAAAGAGAACTCAAAATCTGGAACTAAAGTCTAACCTGCAATTCATGCTTCTTTGACTCAGGTTGAATTTTAAATCAGTTCTCAGGTACCATCAAGACATAGTTCGTGTGATATGCATTAATTGAAGTCTCTGAAAGTGTGATATCCATTAATTGAAGTCCCTCAACATTCAACCAAAATAACACCACTTTCGATTACATTGCATGCTTCATTGGCTAGTTATCCTCTCGCCCAACAAAGTTGGGGAGGGGATATAGCGTTTCGCCCGTCCGTCTTTCTGTCGTTCGTAGCACATTGGTTAAGTTTTGCGTTAAGGTCCAGTTCTAGGATACTACATGGAGTATCTCAATGATATTTCATCAGTAGATTGCGTCTTGCATAGAGTAGACCCGTCTTGCATAGTAATGCAGCTTCCAATTGCAATTAGGTCATTTTGACCTACATTTTCCGCATGACTGAGTCTGGTTAAGGTCCAGTTCTAGGATACTACATGGAATATTTCAATGATATTTCATCAATAGATGCGTCCTGCATAGAAATGCAGCTTCCAATTGCAATTATGTCATTCTGACCTACATTTTCCGCATGACTGAGTCTGGTTAAGTTTTGACTTAAGGTCCAGTTGTAGGATACTCCATTGAGTATCCCAATGATATTTCATCAGAAGATGCGTCCTGCATAGAAATGAAGCTTCCACTTCAAATAAGGTAATTTTGACCTACATTTTCTGCATGACTGAGTCTGGTTAAGTTTTGCAATAAGGACCACTTTTACGATACTACACGGAGTATCTCAATGATATCTCATCAGTAGATGCGTCCTGCATAGTAATGCAGCTTCCACTTGCCATTAGGTTATTTTGACCTACATTTTCCGCATGACTGAGTCTGGTTAAGTTTTGACTTAAGGTACAGTCCTAGGATACTACATGGAGTATCTCAGTAATACCGGTATTTCATCGGGTGGTTTGTTCTGCTTAGTAATGCAGCTTCCACTTGCAATTAGGTAATGCAGTCACAGCTTCTACTGGGACAACGGCCGAGGGGATTAGCTGTCGTTTCCGACTGCTCCATCGGTTTATTCACTTTTATATCATAGACAAGTTTTCACTAAGTGTGACCAATTACTATATTGTTGCAAAAATTTGCTTCAGGGCAAGCAATACTTTTCGATGCTGTTGTTCAATCTCCAATGTAAATGTAATGATATAATGATGCGCACAACCTTTATCACACAGTGAAAATTCCAATTGTTTGTTCAGACACCAGTTTACCTGAAACTATGTTTGAAAGCTGAAACCTGCAGAATACCTCATTTGAAATTTGGTCATACTGATGTAAATAAATATACAAGGTTGCTATACTGATTGTTTACACCATTATATTTCACATAGTAGAAACATTCTGATTTCTACAATTCAAAACTTCATTTGTTATTGAAATATCTCCTCTGGAACTACGGCTCAAATAGTACCAAACTTAAATGGAATTGTCATTAAGTGCGTGTGTTTCTTTCAGAATTTTATCAGATAACCCCACCCATCACCCTAACTGGGGATTGAACCACAAATCCTTGGTGTCTTAGTCCCAATGTGCTACCCACTACACCACCAGCTCTCTTAACATAATTTAACATAGGACCCTATGAGAATCTCATTAAAAAATTATCTCATCTGGAACTACTTGCTCAATTTGAACCAAACTTTGGTGAAATCGTCATTAGGCCTTTTTAGCTCACCTGGCCAAATAACATGTGAGCTTTTGCCATCACTTGGCGTCAGTCGTCCGTAAACTTTTCACATTTTTGCTATCTCCTCTGGGACCACTAGACCAATTTTAACCAAATTTTACAGGACTTATGTATGTTAGGTCCTTCACAAAGTTTGCCGAAATTTATCTGATCCGCCAAAAACCATGGCCGCCAGGGCCGAACAAAGTTTAATATGGGAAAATGCACATTTTGGCTATCTTTTCTGAAACGACTGAACAAAACTTATATGGAATGCTGTATGGAAGGTCCTTTACTTAAATTGCCGAAATTTTTTTGATCCGTAGAACATAGTTTAACATGGGACCCCATGGGAAAAGCATATATTTGCTATCTCCTCTGAAGCTACTGAAGCAAATTGAACCAAACTTTACAGGAGTGATGTATGGAAGGTCTTTACTTTGCCGAATTTTTTTTCGATCCGCGAAAATACATGGCTGCCAGCACAGGGAATAGTTTAAAATTGGACCCTATGGGAAAAGCATATATTTGCTAACTCCTCTGAAGCTACTGAAACAAATTGAAAAGTTTGGAGGAATGATGTATGGAAGGTCTTTTACTTAGATTACTGAAAATTTTCACATCCGCTAAAAACATGGCCACCAGCGCAGAACATAGTTTAACATGGGACCCTCTGGGAAAAGCATATATTTGCTATCTCCTCAGAAGCTACTAGAGAAAATTAATTCTGAATTAAACTTTACAGGAATGATGTATAGAAGGTCCTTTACCTAGATTACCGAAATTTTTCCTATCCGCTAAAACACATGGCCATCAGTGCAGAACATAATTTAACATGGGACCCTATGGGAAAAGCATTTTTTATTTCCTCTGAAGGTACTAAAGCAAATTGAACCAATTTTTACAGAAATGATACATAGAAGGTCCTTTATGTAGATAGCCGAAATTTTTCCTATCCCCTAAAAACATGGCTGCCAGCGCAGAACATAGTCTAGCATGGGACCCTTTGGGATAGCCAAGCAAAAATTTGAACCAAAATTTAGATGACTGGATCAAGGTCCTTCACTTAACTTTGCTGAAATTTTTTCGATCCACCAAAACACATGGCCGCCAGTGCAGGACAGTTTAACACTGGACCCTATGGTAAAAGCATGACAATACGGGCTATCTTCTCGTAAGGTACTTATGCAAATTGAATAAAACTTTACAGGAGTGAGTTAGTGATGATGTATAGAAGGTAGCTGGGTTCTTTACTTAGAATCCAATCCAACCAATTCCATTTCAAAATGCTCTTGATACCTGTGTTGATTTCTTTGTGGTCCCCCCCTTTTTCGTTCGAAGTAGGGGGAGGGGGTCCTTGTGGTGTTTTTCTGCTTAAAATGACATTTAACATCAATTAAAAATCTCTTATTGATTAAACTTTTTTTTCACTAATCCTGCATTTAAAGTACACTCCAGGTACACATGAGCCATGACCTGTGTTGTATAACTGAGGAAGTTAATGCACACCTTGGTTGTGCATTAACTTCCTTTATACGCACAGCAAAAACAAAGAGAAATACTCATGTCTACTGCTGGGCCGATTAATTTCAAATTTGGTATTTGACTTTATGTATGGGGGAAAGTGTCATCTGCCATTTTTGTTGCCTTATGATATCAACTTCCTGTTTGGCGGGACTTAGTCATTTTTCCCTTTATTGAACATAGTGAAATTTTCGTTGCACTTTTCTCAGCAACTACTGGGCCAATTTATTTCAAATTTGGTTTTTAAACTTTATATATAGGGGGAATGCGTCGTCCCCCATTTTGGTCGCCTCATGATATCAACTTCCTGTTTGTCAAGACTTTTGCCATTTTCCCCTTTATTGAATATAGTGAAAATTTTCGTCACACTTTTCTCAGCAACTTCTGGGCTGATTTATTTCAAATTTGGTATTTGACTTTATATTTAGGGGGAATGCATCATCTCCCATTTTGGTCGCCTTACAACATTAAGTTTCTCTTCGGCGGGACTTTGCCATTTTCCCCTTTATTGAAAATAGTGAAAATTTTCGTCGCACTTTTCTCAGCTACTGCTGGGCCGATTTATTTCAAATTTGGTATTTGACTTTATATATAGGGGAAATGCGTCGTCTCCCATTTTGGTCGACTTATGAAATCAACTTCCTATTTGGCGGGACTTTGCCATTTTTTGTCTCGCCTGCGACGAGAGTCGCGAAAGCGAGACATAGCGATCATAGATTCTGTCGTCGTCGTTAACATTTGGTTAACCTAAATGTTAAAACTTTTTTTGAACTTCAGTAACTGTCAAATCAAAATCAATATCAATGAAATTTGGACACAATATTTAGTACGACTTCATCATTGAATCCCAAGCATATTTTTGAAAAAAAAAAAAATGATTCCAATTTTTCCGTATTTTGCCATTTGTTGGACTTAGTTTTTTTCGATAATTTTTTTTTGTTTCCACTATATCTCAACACCTACATGCCATAGACGGATGATGATTGGTAAGTGGTTACAACTTTAGTAGTAACCAGCATCCATACCAGAAATATGTCACCTTGACCTATATTTTCTGCATCAATGAATTTGACTAAATTTTCACTTTGGCCCATAATATCAACAAAGTTTAAACAAATAAGAACTTAGGAAATTTATTTTGAAATAGAATTGTTGCATGTAGTGTATAGATAAGCAATAAACTTGCAGGATTTTAGCCCGGTTCCAACTTTGGTAAATTTCCTGAAAATGTCCAAGACTAAACATTTTTGAAACTTTTGCTTACAATCTAATATTTTAGGATTTTTTCATACCAGACATCATTCTGAAACTGAAAAATAAAAAAATATGGTTCCAATTTCGGTAAATTTAATGCAACTCTCAAAGACAAGCAGTTTTTGGGAATTCTTGTTAGCAACCATATTTTTTTCCTTGAATTTTAGTGAAAACAAAACTTTTCAATGCCTAGATTTCAAAAATGTTTATTCCAATCTTGAAATAGTATTCCAGTTATGGTAAATTTCCTGATATTCTCAAAGTGAGTCAAAGACAAGCAAATTTTGGAAATTCTTGTTAGCAACCACGCTTTTTGGATGAATTTTTGTCAAAACTAATATTGCCAATGGTTAGGTTTAAAAAAATTTTCGTTCCAATTTTGGTAAATTTCCTGATACTCTTAAAGACCAGATTTTTTTAAAGAACTTTTAGCAACCGCATCAAATTTTTAGCTCTGCCATCACTTGGCGTCCGTCGTCCGTAAACTTTTCATATTTTTGCTATCTCCTCTGAAACCACTTGACCAATTTTAACCAAACGTTACAGGAATGATGTATTGTAGATCCTTCACAAAGATTGCCGAAATTTTTCTGATCCGTCAAAAAACATGGCCGCGAGGGCCGAATATAGTTTAACACGGGACCCTATGGGAAAAGCATATAAGCAAATTCAAGCAATCTTTACAGTAAGGATGTATGGAAGGTACTTGGATCTGACAAAAAAGATGGCCTCTAGTGCAGAACATTGGAGCCAGGAATGAGATAAACATCCTTATGATCATCATCTCAGAAATGTATAGAAGGTCCGTTGCAAAAATTATTCATTTCAATAGGATCAGACAAAAAACACGGATGCTAATGAAGAACATAGCTAAACATTTGACCCCATTGGTAAGAAAACATCTTTTTAGTCATGTACGGCGTAGAAGCATTTTGTCACGTGAGCGATACAGGCTCAGTCTGAGCCTCTAGTTACTTATATTTATTCAAATTAATTAATTTGACCCTGATATTTTCCTGAAGAAGGGCGAACTCTCTTTTGGTCGCATCGAAAACTTAATTTACTGCCCCTACCCAGGTATATCATTTTCCAGATCAATGGGGTAGACAGTTCTTAATACTGAAAGCGAGCCATTGTTGATGTGAAGAAACACCACACCACATGCAGTTTAAAGACACCTTCTATCTTTCCTATATAAGAGCATACCTCTTATACCGCCCCTTTTGTTGTTCACAAAAATTGTCGAAATGTATCTCCCTTGAGCACACTATTTGGGCGACGACAAAATAAATAAAATATGGGTCCGTTCTTTACTGGCTTTTGAGATAATATATTTCTGTTTCTCTATGGCATAATTAAATAATTCTTTTCAAATTCACACCCTGTTTATTCAGGTACTCAATCTGCAGATATTACTAACAATAGTATCTTTAAAACAAGACACAAAATAAGAAAACAAGATAAATAAATATAAAATCAGAGTACCCTGACTTGCCTATAGTACACAGAGTTTATACCACTGAGTTACCCTAAACTTACACCATTCTAATAATTCAGTGGTTATTTATCATCAAAAAGGTAAAAAGGAACTGAATTTGCACCGAGGTGCAAATGTTATGGTGCTATCTTGGTTCGGTGCACACAAACTCTGGTGCTATCCGGGTTGGGTGCATACCTAAGTTGCTTAGTGCGACCCAGGTTCAACCAGTTAAATATGATGGTGCACCAAACTGATAGACTGCTTTTAAATTCACTAAAATGTAATATTAACTGCCAAAATAGTTTAATATGATTCTTGTTTAATCAAATTTATAAATATGATTTTATAAATGCTAACTATAGCCCTTGGTACAGATCTGGTGCAACTTCCAACAACCTGGTGCACTTTATTGCACCAGAGTGCACCAAAGTGAGTTACAAAGCCAAACAGCAAAAATCAGTCTGTCAAATAACTAAATACCGAGGTTAATCTAAGCGTTATCTAATATTTTTAAGGCAACAAAACTAATTTCTGGTCAAAATATGTAACCGAACCGACGAGAAGGCACCGAAATACCTTGCCACCGAAATCACGTAAAAATCGACATTGCCGTTTTCTCAGAAACTAAATAAAAATAAAACAAACACGCTTAAATAGCCGTTATTGTTTTCTACAATATTAAATTAAAACACGAAAATTACCATAGCAACGTCAGACTGAATAAACTTCTCCGTCATTGTTTGGTTAAACTTTCAAGAAACTCGAAAAAAAACGTCTCCTACGTTTGGAGATAGAAGCGAGTGACGTCATATAGCAGGAGCGTGCGATTTGAATAGGCTGAATTTTAGCCAATCAGAAAAATTCCCTGTCGATCGCCGGGCCAAATGGCTATCGAAAGGGAGAACGAAGCACTGTGTACTAAAAGGCAAACAGACATAAATTACAACAAATGTAATAATTATTTTAATAAAACTTCGGCATGGATCGATCATGGAATACCTCCGGAAAGTGGGAATAACCTAGTGAAAGCGTGACATGTAATAAAAAAGGTAAAAATTCACAAAACATGCTTGTCGGAATCGACAATCCTCGTGACCCAGTATTTGACCGTAAATGAACAGTTCATAAAACTTATCTTTATCTACGATATTTATCATACAAAGCAACATTTTACAATAAGTTAGTAATAACAATAGTGTCCATATTCCTGAAATAGAATAGCAATGCATAATTATAAAGAACGAGGTCGTTACAAGAAAGTAAACAAATTTGCATACGGAGGTCACGTCGGGTCACATTCCAATGATCGATTGATTGAATGATTGAATATTGTTTAACGTCTACTCAGCAATATTTCAGCTATATCAAGACGAGAACAAGTTTGTTAATAAATAATCACTTTGGGGTATGGAAAGGGCCATGGGACGGGAAATTCTGACTGCCACTGGAAAAGTAGGGTGAAATCGTCAAGGGCGGGGAATTTAGCCTTGTTGCCGATCACCTACGGACCACCCCAAAAAGATCTTGCAACAAGGGTTCTTTAACGTGCAGGAAGTGTGGCATTTCTTCCAACACGTGGACCTGAGTTTACATCCCATCCGAAAGATGGGTTGTGTATTTATTAATCCCGCACAACCACGGAATGGGTCCTATTTCTATATCCCGGGACCCTCGGGGTCAGCCTCCGTTTAGGAGGGGTCACACCCCGCAAGCCGGAGATACTGGGTCCTATTTCTATATCCCGGGGTTCCCTCGGGGTCCTCTGTTAGGATGGCTCATACTCCAAGCTCAGAGGATGCTGCGGGCCTATTCTTAAGCCGGGACCGCGCACGGCGGCCAATGATCGAAAATGTAAACAATGAGCATAAGTTGCGAAATGTCATATATCCATGCCGAATTACAATAAAAATACACCAGTTTAACAAAAAGAATATTGGATATTTAAACACCATAATATATTTCTACGATATATTTTGAAAAGACGGCACCAATAAAAACCTATTACAAAGAATAGAAAAATTGTGCCATACAAAAAAAAATGTGTGTGCCAGAATAACTGGGGCATAGGGTTGTCAACATGACACTGCCCCCATCCTGCTTTGGAATTGGTCTCCAATTGGTGTGAATGTAAGTATGTTATTTTCTTGCTAGACAAAAATAATTTAATGAATTAATTTATGAAATATTTACAAATAACAATCTATTATTATTACTACAACACTGAAAATATAAGATATTGCCACATGTTTGAAAATATAAGATATTGCCACATGTTTTTTTTTTTCGTTTTTTTTTTTAACAATTTTGCATTTCCAAGAAAAATTTAACAATAAATCAACAACAAATGGACCCAGATCACTAATTGACCTTTTGAACTGATACACACAAAAGTAGTGCTTTATTCGGTCAACCACTCCGCAGGCTTCGAAGGTGTACTGTTTACTCATAACTGAATGAATGGACATTGTAATAGCTGTTTTGGAAGTAGAACTTACTGCAAAAAAACTTATGTAGATATTCAACCTAATGAAATAAAGATATGTAAGAAAATTTTCAACTTTAGTAGAAGATGCACATTCAGGAATATTTTGATGTCGACATGTGGATTATTTTTATTATTTTCGGGGTTTGGCAAATACCGGAAAAATTAATCTGACATGCCACCCCGAAAATGAAATGGCAGCAACTTCAGACAATTCCGCTCGTTTTGAGGGGTGTGACATGTACCAACGAAATATAGAAATAGGTGGAATTACTCAAAATGTTACTATTGGAGCCTATGGAAAATTAATTGGTGTTCTGTGCCCAACTTATGCAGTACTCAATTTAGCATGTCATCAAACTCCATCCATTATTTGTAAACATCGTGGATTACCAGTTGGTCCAAAGCAGGTCAGTTTTACACTATTTGTCATAATTAGTCAAAACAATACAAAATAACATCCTCAAATAATATTTCTTTGAGAAATATTCAGATATTCTATCCAGGTATTTCGAATGGTTGAAAATGGCATTTGCCACATATGAAAATTTGACTCAGGGGTGGCTGGGCATTGAAAATGTTGTCCCGAGAGGTATCAATGTCTCTTTTTTCTGATGGAAAATGCAAAATCAGGAATGTTGCAAGATTGACAAAGATGTTTGGTTGAAAAAATGTGAATTTCAACCATAATTTGAGGTTTCAGGCTTATGTGACATGCTTTTCATGCTTTTGTGCATCGAACCAGGAAACTTTAATTTTGAGCCTATTGTAAAGAGCGAGTGTCAATTTCATACTGAAATTGAATGAAGTTCTCAGCCTGACATTATTAGGTAAAAATATATAGTGTATACTCTCTCCATCAAGTGTACATACTAAGTGCATTGACACCCCCCCTTTTTTGTGCACAAAAAGCAAGCCAAGTCAACAGCTGTGTCTGTACTATAAACACATACATCTTCATTGAATAAAGGAAATTAAACTTACTAACTGAATAAAGGAATTGAAAATTTAATACTGCTAATGCTCTAAATAGTTCATTTAAAGCAACTTTGCACATTTTTGGTTAATTCATGAAAATAAGATGCCCAAGGTTCATTATTAGGGGGACAACTCTCAAAGCTTTGCCAAAAATTTCAATGTACCATATCGCAATGCGGTTTTCCTTGAAAAATCATGACTAAACAATATTAACAAAACAGACATGAATCCTACATATTGGTATACCATACACAGACATGCATAAGTAGTGACATACTTGTACTTACATACATACCGACATACATACATACATACTGACATACATATATACTTACATACGTACCGACATACATATATACATACTGACAAACCGACATACATACATACTGACATACCGACATACAAACTGACATTCATACCAACATACATACTAGTATATAGATACATACCAACATACATACATACTGACATACCTACCAACATACATACATACTGACATACACACCAACATGCATGCATGCTTATACCGACATACATATATGCATGCATACTTATACCGACATACATACATGAATTCCCATACATACTGACATACCGACATACATACCGAGATACATGCATACATATATACATACATACATACACACACATCGACATACATGCCTACATACAAAAATAATAACAAGTAGTTAATATTTTTATTTATTATATTTATTATCTGCTTGCTATGCATGCCGCACCTATTCTAAAATTTTCGGTTTCCAGGGTCTTCTTTCCAAAGGAAATGCTTGGTTACCATGCATAAATTTATGTTTTTTCCTTTCACCCTTCATAATTGTAACATTTAGCTATCCGATGAATGTTTTCAACAAGAAATGATGACGTCATAATGCTGTGACGTCAAAATTTATATGATGTCATCAAATGCACTGTCAAAACATTGACTGTTTTTCATACCAAAAGGGTTGGTTGATACTATAACAGCTGTAAAACGGTTAAAACTATTTGGATTTTGACAAATGAACCCATTTTAAAATTGGTATGCTCTATGCTGAATTATCATAACAATAAAAAATAATTTTACACACAAATAAGAAGCTTTAATTGTGAAAATAAAGCTGAATTTTGCAAAAAATTACCATCGATTGGGACTATTTTCATAGAAAAAGCCATTTTTCAAATAGATTTCATGGAAAATAGAGATGAAAAAGGAAAGTTTATGGTTTTATTTAGGTTTATTTTTATTTTAAATTGAAGTAAAGGGTTCAGAATAGTGTTCAAATAGGCATATTTAAGTTATTAAGAAATATGCAATATTCTGCATTTTCTTGCGATATTTACTGTTGTGGGTTGGACTATTAAAATGTCTCTATTTCCTTTATTTTTGTACAGATTTGGATAAAATTTCACAGAATTGTTCAGGAAGACCTACAGAATGGGATGACACTGGAAAAGAAGGAATATTTAACTTTCGGTCTTTCAATATGGACCCAGATCACTAATTGACCTTTTGAACTGATACACACAAAAGTAGTGCTTAATTCGGTCAACCACTCCGCAGGCTTCGAAGGTGTACTGTTTACTCATAACTGAATGAATGAACATTGTAATGGCTGTTTTGGAAGTAGAACTTACTGCAAAAAAACTTATGTAGATATGCAACCTAATGAAATAAAGATATGTAAGAAAATTTTCAACTTTAGTAGAAGTTGAACATTCAGGAATATTTTGATGTCGACATGTGGATTATTTTTATTATTTTCGGGGTTTGGCAAATACCGGAAAAATTAATCTGACATGCCACACCGAAAATAAAATGGCAGCAACTTCAGACAATTCCGCTCGTTTTGAGGGGTGTGACATGTACCAACGAAATATAGAAATGGGTGGAATTACTCAAAATGTTACTATTGGAGTCTATGGAAAATTAATTGGTGTTCTGTGCCCAAATGCAGATATTATACACACAACCTCATATCACTCGACTACAACAAAAAAAACCTCAGTATGATTACTCGTCATACAAATACAACTATAAAGAATCCCTTATTGTTATCACAATGAATGTTGAATATTAATACTTGAAAAGATTTCTATCTAAAGATATTTACTATACGAGAATTACAGTAAAGGGCCAAGGATGCCACAGAACTGCATTAAAAATTTTGCAAAACTGTTCATATATATAAAAAAATTTTTAAAAAATACGAAAATAATTATACTTCTAATAATTATTTTATAATTACTATATAATTTGAGGTTGGAATTACTTGAAAAACAGAGAAAATTAAAGAGCACAGTTATCGTTATTGTAAAAAAGGGGTAAGAATTACTTTAAAATTAAAACAGAACGACTATAATTTTGAAAAGAAAAATTATTATTAATTCAAATTTGCTATCTTTGCGAAAAAATAATACAAACCAAACTTTATTCTGTTTACAAATATAAAAAATACCTAACAATATTACAATATTTTCATTTAATTACATTTCAAGTACAAAATTTTTAAAAAATGTCCCAAAAGTAAAAAAAAAACAAAACAATCCTTCATCTGTGCCTTTTGATGTTGTGTATGTTAATGGAAAGAGATGATTGTCACTAACTGACAATATACGGTGAAAAAAAACGGCTATTGTCACAAATTGACAATTTTTTGCACGTGTCGATTATGGCGGTATTGTCACTAACTGACAATTATGATATTCACAGTAGCTGATTACGGTCGCCACAAAATGACAACATTTAGTCGTACAAATTATCCTGTAGGACTCTTATTCTTTGGCTGATGGTATTAACCAGGCCTTGTAGCTCGTAATGTTCGGCCTCTGCTTTCAAGTCATACAAGTATCTTACTTCACGTGGCAGAGATTGAGGAGACCAGGCATTTCCAAGTCTCAAATAATTGAGGATCTGCCGGAAGTGGGCAGGATCACGGTCCAGATAATAAACCGGTACGCTGTCTTCTACCCTGTAGGGCCTCATGGGCGACCCCTGACGTACCATGGCACCGAGTAGTGAGCCAGGGTCCGCCCGTAACGTACTTTTGCTGGTACTGAACCGAGTCCCACCCACATCCAAGGTGACCCTGCCAGCTTGACCCCAGACATATCCCCTAGGGTGAGGGCGTCAAGTACCACTCTTCTGGAGGAGGGATGGTCTGGGGGGCCCATCTCCGTTCTAGCCTGGCTGGCTGCAGGTTCCTCTGCTGGTGCTACTTGAGGAGGTACCTGCGTGGTCTGAGCTACTGAAGCCTGGACTGACTCTGCAGGTCCAGAGGATCCCCTTCTAGGAGGCAAGCAGGCGGTGACCTCAAGGGATTCCAGAGGACCAACAGCTATACTGAGATGGTCCTCATCCCCACTGAAGTCCCCTACTGACTCCTGGACTCCAGTCACCCCTGAGGTCGTGTCTGACGGCCTGCTTGCCCTAACTGGCTTAAGGGTCTCTGGCTGCTCACTGGCCAGGTTAAGGTCATCATCACTGGCACTACAAGCCAGGATAGAAACTGTACAAGTGACAGTAGGGTAGGTACAAGTGGCTGTCCTGCTTGGCCTGCTGGTGACGTACCTGGCGGCTGGAGGAGGGGCAACCTTGGCAACTGGTGATGTCACTGCTGTAGTCCCTTTTGCCTTCTTTGACTGTCCATGGCTAAGGCTGGACTCACTCTGGCTTCTTTTGATGGACTTATGTGTAGGTATCTGGGTGTTCTTACCCACAAGCTTCGTTCCAATCTTTTTGTGGACACTCTGGGTGAAGGCATCACAGCGGGCCTTCACCCCAGCCCCAGTCTCTCCCGAAATCCTATCCACCAGCATACAGTTGTTTCCCTTTGGATAATCACAGTTACTATGAGGAATATTCTCCCTACAAAACAGTGTTTTGGCATCCCCTACACCTAAACCCGAATCCGCTGTGTTGTTCTATTACATGGCGACGAACTGTAGTCTTTCTCAAAGACATAAAATCATCATTGCATATGGTACACGTCCAGTTAGTCACCTGGGAATAGAAATTTTACAATTTTGTATTAAACTGCATACAAAAAGAAAACAATATATCTCTGCGATAACAATACTGCATCAGATCTTTCTGAAACTGAAATACAAAAACTAATTTCACACAACAAGCTCACTGAACAGCTAAAGGTCATCTCCAACAGTATGCTAATTGAAATAAAGAACAATGATTATGCATCTTACGAAAGCATTCTCTACAGTAAGTGACTCGTATAATCACACAGTAATAAGTTTACTTTACTCATACATTTTGTTTATTTATAAAATATAGCACTATTTAAACCAAGTTGGAGCATTTTCTCCAGTATACAGTTTTAGCTTGTCATGATGGACAATTTTTGGTTTCGATTTCTTTGTTTCTCGAATTCGATATATGACGTCATTGAGTCTATGAATGACGACATATGGACCATGCCATTCTCTTTGCAGTTTACAACTTAAACCACGTTTTGATTTTTGATTGTGATACCAAACAGGTGTACCAACATTATATATTTTATGTTCAGTTTTATGGTCGTAATATTTTTTCATAGTTTGACCAGAAATTTTAAGTTTATTCCTAGCAAATTCATGATTTTTTTCAATACTTTTGGTTAGCTCATAGGCATACTGTGTACTATAACAATTATTTTCTTCTTCAGGGCTACCCAAGACAAGATATACTGGAAGGGTAATCTCTCGTCCAAGCATCATAGAACAAGGACTGACTTGAGTGGATTCATGAACGGATGACCTGAATGCCATCATAAGAAGGGGGAGGTAAACATCCCAATTCTTTTGGGCCTCATCACCAAAAGAGGACAACATATCTTTAATTGTTTTAATGTTTATCTCAACCATGCCATCTGATTGGGGTCTTCTGGTCGTAGTTCTGGTCTTATCAATACCAAGAACACGACACATTTCTTGAAAAACATGCGATTCAAAATTTGAACCCTTGTCGCTATGCAAAAATCTTGGTACACCAACAAGTGACACAACATTATTCACGAGTAAATTTGCAACAGTTTTTGCCTCTTGGTCTCTTGTGGCAAAAGCCTGTGTCCATTTTGTAAAATAATCACTTATAACAACAATATACTTATTTCCTTTCTGGGTACGGGGAAAGGGCCCGGCAACATCAATGGCTAAACGTTCCATAGGTATTCCTATGGAATATAATTTCATGGGGGCTTTTGGTTTCTTATTTGGACCTTTCCTTGATGCACATACATCACATTTAGAAACAAAATACTCAACATCTCTCCTTTACCCAAACCAAAAATATCTGGCTTTTATTTTCATCAAAGTCTTTTTAATTCCCAAGTGTCCAGCAGTAGGAACACTATGTAACTGGGTAAAGACAGTTTTATGTAAAGTTTTTGGTAACACTGTCTTGAGGTCTACTTTATTTCCTATTTCATTATTCCATTTGTAATATAAGATATCATTTTTGACCTCAAAAGAGTCTATTCGAGCCCAGTAGTACTTCAATTCTGTACTATTGGCAGATATCTCTTGCCAATTTGGATGTACATTTTTATTTCCCCCCTCCAAAACCCGACTAATAATCTTGTCCCGTCTTTGTTCATCGTACAAAGATTTGTCAAACTCAAGGTATTTTAAACATTCTGACGACTCGGTCAACGTTCCAGAACTACATGGTGCTACGTTTTCACCAGAGGTAGTATTCTGGGACCTAGTCACAATACGATCACTATGGTTGCCATGATTATTAAAATCACTCAGGTCCTTTTGATTTGAGAAACATTCCTCATTAAAAAACCTTTGAAGTACTTTACAGTTAACTTTTTCTATTCCTTCATTTACACACTGGCTATCAAAAGAAGACTTTTCTTCATTGACTTTATTTTCACTGAAACTACTAGCATTTTCATTCAATCCATATCTATTTTCAGCTCGAAGACAATAACTACAGCCAGACGCACAACATGGGCGCCTAGACGGAGCATCGGCATTGGAATGTTTTCTTCCAGCCCGATGTTGAATCTCAAAATTGTAAGTAGAAAGGGTTTCAAGCCACCTGGCTAATTGGGCTTCTGGGTTTTTAAAATTAAAAAACCATTGTAAAGCATCATGGTCGCTTCTAACAATAAATTTTCTTCCATAGAGATAATGGTGAAAGTGCTTCACCGAGGCCACAACAGCCAGCAGCTCTCTACGGGTCACACAATATCTGCGTTCTTGTTTTGAAAACGCTTTGCTAAAATAACATATAACATGTTCATTTCCTTTCTGTACTTGGGATAACACAGAGCCCATTCCTTCATTACTTGCGTCTGTGTCTAATATAAATAAGTCATCTTCAGTGGGGTAACTCAAAATTGGGGCACATGTCAATGCAGTTTTCAATTGGTCAAATGCATTTTGACAACTTTCCGTCCAATCAAACTTTCTATTTGCTTCAGTAAGCTGGTGCAGAGGTCTTGCTATGTCCGCAAAACTCTATATATTTCCTATAATAGGAGCATAAACCAATAAATCCTCTGACTTGTTTTACATTTTTGGGGGTTGGCCAATTTGTGACCGATTCAAGTTTCGAGGGATCAGTTGCAATACCACGTGCACTGATCACATGACCAAGAAAAACAACCTTGTCTTTGAAAAGATTACACTTTTGGGGATTTATTTTTAAACCTGCATCTTTCAGACACTCAAAAACTTTTGACAAATTATCAATATGTTCTGAGAACGTTTTGGAATAAACAACTATATCATCAAGATAAACTAGAAAAATTTTGTAAGACAACCCACGCAGGACTCTCTCCATCAAGCGCACGAACGTAGCGGGCGCCCCACAGAGTCAAAAACTCATTTTAGTAAACTGCCATAAACCACTTCCAAGTATAAAAAAGCTGTTTTAGGTTTATCATTTTCTGAAACTTTGACATTCCAGTAACCACTTCTCAGATCAAGAACAGAGAACAGTTTGGCACCAGACAAAGCATCCAAAGTGTCATCAATACGGGGAAGGGGATGGGAATCTTTAATAGTAAAACATTAAGACGACGATAGTCTATACAAAATCTTGTTGAGTTGTCTTTCTTTTTAACACCGCCGTGCGCGGTCCCGGCTTATGAATAGGCCCGCAGCATCCTCTGAGCTTGGAGTATGAGTCATCCTAACAGAGGACCCCGAGGGAATCCCGGGGTATAGAAATAGGACCTGCTGACCCCAAGGGAACCCCGGGATATAGAAATAGGACCCATTCCGTGGTTGTGCGGGATTAAAAAGTACACAACCCTCTTTTGGAAGGGATGTAAATTGGAAGAAACGCCACGCTTCCTGCACGTTAAAGAACCCTTGTAATAAGCTCTTTTTGGGTGGTCCGTAAGTGATCGGCTACAAGGCTAAATTACCCGCCCTTTTCGATTTCACCAGTTTTCCAGTGGCAGTCAGAATTTCCCGTCCCATGGCCCTTTTCATACCCCAAAGTGATTATTTATCAACAAACTTGTTCTCGTCTTGATATAGCTGAAATATTGCTGAGTAGACGTTAAACAATATTCAATCAATCGATCAATCTTTTTTAACAAGGACAACAGGGGAGGACCATGGTCCATAA
>MJUU01020719.1:0-12066 GCA_002080025.1 Modiolus philippinarum
TCAAAAACGTTTTTTGAAAACCTGCGGCTTTTTGCCATATCAACTACTCACATAACTATGGTTGCAATGGAAACTATACAAAAAACTTAAAATTCTGAGAAAATCGTAGTTGATGTTGGTAATTGTTTATTGTTGTATATTTATTACAGCTATATAATTTACTTAGGTAATAAGGGGAAACTCTGCCCAAATTGTATTTTGAAACAAGGTATGAAATTGGTTGTAAAGGATAATGGTGCATTTGGTTGCCATGGTTGCCATTTTTTTTTAGAAAAACGTGTTTTCTTCTACATGTAATAATTTAATTTCAGCAATATGTATAAACTAATTTGTAAAGGGAACACTTGCTCTAAGTTTTTTCCAGAGGGGTCTCTTAATGCCTTGAAATCCGATATGGGAGTTCGTTTGGGAGACTTTTGTGTTTCGCTTGCGAACACAATTATCACTTGTTAGAATTGAAATACATTTACACCATATTGAAGACCATGTTTCGGAAGACATTTTATCACGTTATACACGGGTAATCTGCGGTCAAAGTGTATCGGTCAACGTGGTGAGTAAACTGTCTTAACATTTGTGTTTTTCTTTATCTTTTCAAATATTATATATAACATGTTATTGAAATAGAAATTCTTGTAAATTCCTGAAGTACTTGGTTGACATATTTCTGGTTCAAGTTGACGCCTAATAAATTGTAACTCCGACTCTACCATATGGATCATAATAGATTTTGTAATTAGTTTCTTTTGATATTTGGTAATATTTGTAGTTTCCCAAATTACCCATTTAACCGTGGAATTTCATTAATAAATGTTGGTTTCCAAGATATGAGATACTAGTCTGTGGTGACACAGAAAAGGTAATCAAGAAACGGAATGACCCATTGCAATCAACCTTGTATTGTGTATGTCTTCAGTCTTCAGGTTATCTTTGAGGTCATAAGACGAGCACTCTTGTCAAGCAGTAATGGGGTCAGGATAGGATGATACGTCAGGTATCACAGGTATCGTTATTTACAGAGACTTTGTCACTGATCAGTCCTCCATTGCCAAAAAAAAAAACCAACAAAAAACAAAAAACAAAAAAACAAAAAAACAAAACAAAAAACAAAAAACAAAAAGACTGGAGTTTTAAATGGAAAATATTCAAGAAACCAGTTTGACTGGTATTCTGAAAGGCTGAAAGCTTTTAGTATTACAACAAGCGCTGGCTTATCATGCTGGTTCAAACGGATAAGGATTCACGAAATGTTATCGTGCTGATAACGTTTATCATCCGATAAAGGATGAACGACAGACCTATGAAGTTGTTTTAAATAAAACCTTATATCCAATTCAAAGTATCATTCTAGCTTGTCTTATGCCATAAATGTGACGTGCATTGCAATTCAATATTTTCCTTTACCTCAGCGTAATTCAATATTGATCATGTTTTTGGGAAATATTAAATTATATTGATTTGTTTACATATCTTTTCCCAAAGAAATACATTTCGTATACTTTTAACCTGGATATGGGATGTTGTCTCCTTGACATTTACCCCATTTCCTTTCTTTTTCATATTTTGGTATAATGGTTAAACGTGATCAGTAAATCTGTGAAGGTAATTTTTAGTCATTTTATCAAACTACTGAAAATTTGAGTAATTTCACGAAATGGCTAGATATACTATTCCACTCTTATATATTGATAATGTTCTTTCAATTAATAACAAATCTTTTGCAAAATGGATACAACTACGAAATGATGAATCTTCGGTACACCATTTCTGATCATTTCTGTAAAGTTTGGTTCAATTTGTTTCAGTGGTTCCAGAGGAGAAGATGAAAGTATGATTTTCCTATGGCGTCCAAATTAAAAACTATGTTCCTCAATGGCGGTCATGTTCATTATTGTATTAGAACAAAACAAACAATATTTACAAAAGTCTTCCACACATCATTCCTCTATAGATTGGTTGAAGTTGCTTCAGTGGTTTCGGAGGATATGAAAATGTGACAAGTTTACAGAGATACGGACATCAAACGACTGATGCCAAGCGATGGCAAAAGCTCACACTTCGGAGATCAGGTGAGCTAAAATGGGATGGAAATAATGCAGTTTGAATTAGTTTTACCGAAGGTAGTGTTAACTGAAAAATTAAGCATGCAACCACTGTGTATTCGTTATAATTCCAAAATTTTCTGATATATTGTTACAACCGCGCGTGGTCTGTGAACAACAAACCAATAATATTAGGTTCTGTATTCATGTAAGTCTATATTTCATTCTAATTGTAACAGACTTTGACCTTGGACTGACTACCAGTATATTGATTACATTGTCGTTTTTGATAAAGATGCATGGACTATGAAAATGAAATATGTATAATATAACACATGTGTGGTCATTTGAGATCAAATATATACAGCTATTAGATCGCTGTCGCTTATATATAGTCTCCAGCATAATATCCAATTTATTACGTACACTTCTCAAATAGAGATAGTTAAATTTTTCAAATTTTAAAATTCGAAGTTTACCGAGAACTCTAATGTATGAAAATTAAACTATCGAGATTTGAGAAATTATCTTTATTAAAATCAAAATGGAAAATAATGTAAGAGATAAAAAAATACCGAATTTACTGTGATTTTTGATTCTGCATGTGCGCATTTCGACAACTTGTGTCTCTTCAGTGCAGATAAAATCTAAACGTTTGGAAGACCATAAAACCAAAGATGTTTAAAAACTGATAGAGAACAAATTATCCTGATATTAATGTCTTGATAAGCTATTTTACCTCTAACCAACTTTTACATATAGAACTTATCGACCTTCGATATATTTTGAGTTAATCGCTTTTATCATCTTCGCTAGCCAAGGCTCTCATCTTCACCCTTGGCGGATTGAGCAACAATTTGTGAAACATCAGTTTCAAATTATCTCCCTTTGACGTAAGAGTTTCAGTGTGATTTATTGTAATAATTAAAGATTATTTATTGCATCTAATAATACAACAATTCACAAAATATTTAACTACAAGTAAATAACTCGTGGAAATTTTGCAAAATAGAAAAATTACTAAACACCATACATTAAGTTTTATTTTTACGATATATGAATGCAACCTAATTGATTGGCTGCAGCGAAGGTTAACTGCAACCAATCAAAAAACGTGGGATTTTAGACTACAGGAATCCAGCTTTATCTGCAATGAGTGAAGAGGAGAGGAGCGAATCGTAACCCTTGGCTAGCGAAGATGCGCTTTTATAAATAGGTTGGTTTTATCTTGGCATTATATTTTCATTCGAGAAGTGTAAGGTGCAAATGATTTGAATTTGATCTTTATTTTTTAGTATCTTTTGATGCCTATAGCTATTCACACATTGTCCTTAGTACTTTTTGATGGCTATTTCTGAATATACTGATCAAGTATGTCATATATGTAAAAACCTTTTATTACATCCTCTACAAAATATGCAGAGTCTGTGATTAAATGACAACATTTACTTTTTTTACTTTTTAGATACATAAAAATATATATAAACCGACTAACTTCAAAAACTTTATCGAATCAGACTTCAAGTAATTGTGATTTTAGGGCTAGGGATTAAAAATTTTTTCTTGGGAAGTTATTTTCTCGTGTTCCGGGGTTAGACAATCTCTTACCCATTCTCTCCGATTGTGCAATTTCATATTTTTGGCTGTTTTAGAGGTTCATCGGGCCAAAATAATAGCTTATTATTAATCCGAATCTCATTCTGAAACCTAGAGTAAGATTATTAAAACAAAACTTTCAAACAATCTTTTTAACATGATCACGTTGTGTACGTCATACTTGAATTGTTTATGGTGTATATTCACAGAGCTCAAATCGGCTCATTTACCTCGGTATTTTGTTATTTACTTCAATATTTTATTATTTACCTCGGTATTTTGTTATTTACTTCAGTATTTTGTTATTTACTTCGGTATTGTGTTATTTATTTCGGTATTTTGTTATTTACTTCGGTATTTTGTTATTTACTTCGGTATTTTGTTATTTATAGAGTGTTTTATTGACCATGCACCAGTTTTCATGTATCACAAATGAGTATCCTATTTAACTGTATTTTTATTTTTGTGTTATCATCTCATGTTTAAATTATTGTCTTTTAAGCTTCCCATTCTATGGGATTTACCGTTTAGCAAAAGAACTTTTCCAAAAAGTAAAGGACTTATTTTCGAAACGTATACATTGGGTAAAGAGGACACGTAATCCTCATTAGTATTTAATACATANACGGTCTGAAGCCACTGTTTAAAATATTCAGCATCAAAAAGGTTTTCCTTGGTGTTTCATTTTTAAGGCACTAACAAGTTCTGACTTTTTATTTTCAAAACACTTCTAAACCGAGAACAAGCTTCCCATTCTATGGGATTTACCGTTTAGCAAAAGAACTTTTCCAAAAAGTAAAGGACTTATTTTCGAAACGTATACATTGGGTAAAGAGGACACGTAATCCTCATTAGTATTTAATACATACCCTTTTTCAAGATGGAGATGTCTGAAGTTTATCTTTTAAAAGCATTGTTGTGTTTTATTACTAATCATTGAACATTTATGCACATGGAGAGACTTTTTCTTATGCGCCTACACATTGATACACCCATATCCTATCATTGATAATTTAAGACTGGAGTTAAAAGACTGTCAGTCCCCGAGGGCATACACCAACCCCGAAGCCAGTACTTCGTGCTGGCCCGAAAAATGATTTTAATTTTAAATTTGGAAAATATTGTTTCAAACTAAGGAGTATATCACTCCTGCATACATGTAGCTCTGACCTTTTGGCTTTCTGTTTAGATTATTTTGTAATTTGTATTTGGGCTTTCTATTTAGATTTTTTGGTAATTTGTTCTCTATCAGCTTTCAGACATAATTTGGTATATGGATTTCCAAATGTTTGATTTGATAAGAACTATATTGACATAAAATAATGAAATAAAAAAGAATATTATCATACGCTTTGAATATTGAATTCGTGATCGTGATTAAAAAATTCCTTTAATAAACTGTATAGTTTATGTTTTTTTTCGCATAAGTAATGCAGATATATCGTTTATTTTATAAAAAAAAAAAGAATTAAAATTAATTTTGACGTTAACTTTGTATAAATTCAACATCAGCAAAAATGAACACCACATAACAAAACATAAACCACTGAACCATTGCGTCGATGTCACTGCTGGTGGACCAGATGTACTCAATATCTTAAATAGCTTGATTATTGTACTTTGCGTTTTATTTTTGCTAATGAGTACTTCTTTCTGATTATTTTTTGAATGGTGGCATCACTTAACAATGATCTGCAATACATTCACTTCTTTTTGACAAACCAAACAAAATGAACAACATACGTAAGCTTTGGATTGGCCTTATTAGATGATGAGATGTCAGTGTTATATACCTAACTAGCTGTAATTTTAGTTTCTGCATATCCGCTCCCCTGTCTCTTCAGTGCAGTTTAAATCAAAACCATTGGAAATCCATATACCGAAATATGAATAAGTATAGATTGTTACATGTCTACTCCGGTATATGCCCTGATATCAGTCCCGAGACCTGATATTTGCCCGACGCGGTAGCGGAGGGCAGATATCGGTAGAGGGCTGATCAGGGCAGATACCGGAAAAGACATGTCATAATTTTTTCATCACATATTTGACGGGAGGATAGAAAACCAAATACATATTTATTTTGCTTTTAAAATGGACACAATTTAGTCAAAATTAGGACCCCCCACCACTACGCCACTTCTCTTTTTATTGTTGCAATACGTATGGTACATGTATCTGTTGAGAGAATGGATAAAGTAGTTTTCAAAAACTTTCATGTCTTTGTCATCTGAAAGATGAAAAAATCTTGCCAGGAATAACTGTAAATTAAAACTGCAGTGTCAATCTTGATTTGATGAAATCTTACGGAGTTCACCTACGGTCTGAAGCCACTGTTTAAAATATTCAGCATCAAAAAGGTTTTCCTTGGTGTTTCATTTTTAAGGCACTAACAAGTTCTGACTTTTTATTTTCAAAACACTTCTAAACCGAGAACAAGCTTCGGCTTCATCCATATTTTGTTTACGTTAGTAGATGACGTCATCAAAACAAGGCAGATAACAGTTATCTTCCCCGGTCAGACTTTCATCCGGTTATTACATATGCAAAATGGTACAATTTGCGTATAAATATGTGATAAAAGCTGATATAAAACAAACTATCAATAGGGTCTTAAGAGAAAAGCCAAAATCAGCCAAAATCAGCTAAGGACAGAGCTATGCTGAAGGGAGATACTTTTTAACAAAATTTTTTTAAATAAAGATATTACCAGTTTTCACAAGCCCAAAAGTCAGACTTGTCTGATAGGAAAAAATTACCTTGCATATTATCGAAATGTACTATTTTTATCAAAATTCTATACCCTAAAAAATACCAGGCTTCATTCCGTGTATGGCACTCGGTAGATGTCCTTGGTACTGAATTTGGCCTCCTATTTCGGTATTTTTGGTAATGAGTACTTCTTTTTTACTACATTTGGGTTATGGCTTTCCATATTGTTTGATTTTAATGCTGTTGGTGAGAGATTACTCCTTGAAACACGTGTACAGCATAAAAAAATTTACCGCTTATCATGCAACTTTGGTATTTAATGTATTTTGAAACCATTGAGCCAATGCCACTGCTGGTGGACCAGAGGTCTCTGAGAGTATTCACCAGCCCAATAGTCAGACTTGTCTGACATGAAAAAATTACCCTGCGTGTTATCGAAATTAACCGTTTTTATCAAAATTCTAACCCCTCAAAAATACCGAGGCTTAATTCCGTGTATGGCAATCGGAAGTTGTCCTTGGTATTGAATTTGGCCTCCAATTTCGATATTTTTGGTAATGAGTACTTCTTTTTTTACTTCATTTGGATTATTGCTTTCTATATTGTTGATTTTAATGATGCTGATGAGAGGTTACTATACAGCATAACGAAATTTACCGCTTATCATGCAACTTTGGTATTTAATGTATTTTCAAATGAAATCGGTTTTCTGGCCAGCACCGAAGTACTGGCTCTAACAATCCAGCATGAGAGGCATCAGCCAAGTGGTAATAAATAACAAAATACCATTATACTATATCTATAGATTATTACATGTCATTTTCCATACCGGTCCTGGTATTAGCCTGAGACGCCCATATCAAGCTCGAAGGCGTATGCCATCTTGTATACCAAAATGAACTCGAAATTAAAGAGACCACTGATACAACATCATCAGCATCATACCTATAGCTCTAAATTGACAATTCTGGACGTCTGAAAACATAACTTTACGACAAGCGTGATGATTTCGACTTTCCAAAAATGAACTTTCCATTTTTGAGAAGTAATATTCCAACATCTCCGGCATATAGCGTTTACATTTCACAACTCATTCGCTATTGCCGTGCCTATAGTTTTTACAGAGATTTTGTCAACAGAGCGAATTTACTGTCTCAAAAACTTATAAATCAAACGTATATTCAGTCACTGTTGCAATTGTCACTACAGAAGTTTTACGGTCGTCACCACGATTCGAAAGACCGTTACAATGTTTCTATTTCATAAATGAGAATAGATATCTTTGGGTATATCGAGAGTTCATTACCGGACTGACTAACACCGACTGTGAAAAAACGGACTTTTCACACTGGCAGTGTGACGTTAGGCACGCGAGGAGCAGATCATGCTGACCCTTCCTAGCACCTGATGATACCTCAGTTTTTGACGGGGTTCACACTGCTAGTGCTTTAGTTATGTGGCGTTCTTGTTCTTTTTTGTTTTATTTATTTTGTCTTAGTCATACTGTCTCAATTCGTATTGGATATGAATTGCTGTGATATTGGATTGATGATTTTAGAAATCCCTCTTTCTTCATTCTTGCTTCGGTGTTCTTTTGCTGATGTATTGTAGATTTATAGTGCGAGTGTGTGGTGATGAATTGCAATGTAAAGAATGGGAGGGTGCCCATATCCCCTCAGAATATAGACGCAAGAGAGTAACTTGGCCCGATGGGACTAAGTGAATAGAAAAATATACACATTGGCATGGTTTTCATTAAAGATGTATCATAAAAAAAAAAAAAAAAAAAAAAAAAAAAACCGAATGGATATCAGTCGAGAATTGTGTAATAATTCAGCATTAGTTCATGAACCCTATAATTTGAAGACAGATTGCGTTGTTTTAATGCTGGCTGCTGCACTAATATACATAGTAAGCATTGTTAATTGTTATAAGGTAGAGCTATAATACATTCACTTAGAGTAAAATTTGCATAAAAGATGTGTTTTTTTGGTCGACGCATTTTTTTATTTCCTTCCTGCTGTCCGAAAGTACTATACTCTTTACATAAATAGCAAAATACCGAAGTTACTGTTAATTTATTTTCTGCATATGAGCATTTCGAAAACTTATGTCTCTTCAGTGCAAATCAAACCAAAACATTTGGAAGTCCATTAACCAAAAAAGCGTAAAAGCTGATAGAGAACAAATAACCAAATGATCTAAAAAGAAAAGCAAATGGTCAGCTTAAGACAGAGCTATGCATGAGGGAGATTCTCCTTCGTTTTAAACAAAATTTTGTAAAATTTAGATATTGCAAGTTTCAGTATAATCGGTTTTCGGGTCAGCACCGAAGCAGTGACTACTGGGTTGGTGAATACCCTCGAGGATTAACAGTCCACCAGCAGAGGCATCGGCCCAGCGGTAATAAATAGCAAAATACCGAAGTTACTGTTAATTCATGTTCTGCATATGCGCATTTCGATAACTTATTTCTCATCAGAGCAGATCAATAAAAATTATTTGGAAGTCCATCAACCGAAAAAGTGTAAAAGCTGATAGGAAACAAATAACCAAAATGATCTAAAGAGAAAAGCCAAAGATGAGCTAAAGATAGAGCTATGCATGAGGGAGATACTCTTGAGTTTTAAACAAAATTTTGTAAAATTTAAATATTGCAAGTTTCAATAAAATTATAAGCAATTTCTTCTTGCTGTTTTTCATATAATTCATACATTTGATTCCTTTTCTGCTTTAATCTAGTTTTTATAGATTTAGAATAATCCCCATTTTTCTTACAAAAATTTTGTTCTTCTCCTAAAGATTGTGCTACCTTACTTTCATCTGAAATCGTTGCACAAACAGAGAGGCAGAGGTTTGTTATAAACTCACCAGTTCTATGGATTGAGGAGTGAATTGCGCTTTGTGCTCTTCAATGAGAGTTTCCTAAGTGCTCTTTGGCAATCAGTTGGCAGATAACAAATCTCTCCAATCTAGTATGTTTTACCATTTTTTTACATATCTATCAATGTTTATTGCAATGCATGTGCATGCCCTGATCGCATAAGATGATAGCATCCAATGCATGTGAAAGTGTCCGCTTGAATTTTCGAACATCACCACAACAATTATTTCGTAAACATTAATACTCGGCTAGGTACTAAATGCTTAAATCTGTTGCAAACCTTGACAACAACTTTACTATTGTACTTTTTGTTCTAGTGGCTATGAAATTTGGTAGAATATTGTTCTCCTAATGATCTTTGTGAGATTATCAGAAATGTACCGAGTGTTGATGGAATTTTTTGGGGTAGTTTTGCTTTGATATTCATTTGACAGATCTTTTGCGGGCATTCACTCTTTAGGCACAGGTATCGGGATCTCTCGTAACGTGTCTAATTTCAAAACCATGGCTACAAAAAGTCTGCAGTCCCTCTTTCACTACAGCCTCCTCATTTCCTGTGTTTTCCTTCATCTTCATATTTTGAGTACATTTGCGCGGTATGTTCTTGATACTGTGATCTTTTCGAAAACTTTATGTTACTAAATTTACAACTAATTTGTTTTCAGTTTCTATGACTACATAGCACATTTGAGTAAATGGAGTCTTGTTAATGCCACTATATAAGGTTACAAGCGCGCAATTATTTACAATACATTTTCCATAGGGGGTTCCCCTGTTCAGCGATCAACTAAAAATAGACAAAGGCTTTTTTCATCCCGGGGTCCTGAAAATGACAAGTACTCATACATATCTTTTGAATTCGAAAATAAAAAATGGGGGATCATGCGGCGATTCTTGGTGTAAATTGAGGCTCAAAAGGGATATATTGAAAATATAAAATATTTCAATGTCGACCAGATAGCATAAAAGGTTAAATTATCACCTCTGGGTTACATTGTTGAAATCAGATTGTATCGAATTGTAATATGACAGTATAATTTTATTATCCACCAATCGTAGGAGTTGTAGTGCTTAATACTGAATACAGCTTCGGGTTCAAAACTGGATACCTGTTCGAAAGTCAATAATTGCGCACATGATACCTATAGCATATATTTGAAAAAGGAAGGAAATGGGGTAAATGTAAAGGAGACAACATCCCATATCCAGGTTAAAACGACCGAAAACAAAGCATCTAGGTGTCACCGTACGGTCTTCAACACAGTGAGGAGCCTCACACCATATAGCAAGCTCTAAATGGCCCCAACAATGTAAAAAAAGTGAATAAATCAATGGAAACAAACCACATCCAACAACCCAAATATCAAATTTATAAACCTCAAAACATGACATGTTCTACATTTTTAGCAAGCCACACACCAAACAACATCATTTGACGGCATTTCATTAATGTGTCACCTCTTATGATTTTCAGAGCTTTATTTCCAAGAGGTCACCCCCTGTCCGACAAATGCAGAAAAAAAATTTCCCCATTTTGAGGATATTTCGGCGTCATTCTATAACATACTGAATGGAAATGAAATTGAAGCCACGATCATATGCAGATAGTAAAAGGTCATCCATGTTGGTACCAAAGTCGTTAAATTCTATTATAGTGAACCCATATTTGGAAGCTGAAATAATAAATCGGCCAATTTTCTCAAAAAGAGCTTATTTGAAATAGACTATAGTTATAGAAATAGCATAAATACTTTTCAGTTTGACTAAAATCAATGACACGCCACTTACCATGATGAATACCATGCCAAAAACTTTTACCTTACTATTTGCCATAGTAGGCAAAACGTGAAGTTTCAAGTTCAGCTTAATTTTAAGATTTTTACCAAAAAATTAATTTTGAAAATATGCCATTTTTCAGTAATAAATGCAATTAAAAATATATAATACACTGCTAAAGCTTCTCATATTTGTTCTGAAGCGATACAACAGAAAAATACGCAATCTGCTTCTGCAAACTAAAAATTATCAACTTTCTCCGAAGCCTACCACCCTTTTCTAGTATTTTTTACCATACATGAAGAAACATACTTTAATTCCGGAAATAGGATATGCACAAACTTTCATTCGGTCAAAATTGTAAATTTATTTGAAATACAGTGTTTTAGTACCATTCAATACATTACAATGTAGAAAAACGTGAAAACCACATTTTTGCTATAGGTTACAAGCTCGCAATTATTTACAATGCATTTTCCATAGGGGGGTTCCCCTGTTCAACGATCAACTAAAAATAGACAAAGGCTTTTTTCATCCAGGGGGTCCTGAAAATGACAAGTACTCACACAGATCTTTTGAATTCCAAAATAAAGAATGGTGACACGTACTCGTACAGATCTTTGAATTCCAAAATAAAGAATGGGGGATGATGTGGCGATTCTTGGTGTAAATTGAGGCTCAAAAAGGGGTATATTGAAAATAATAAAATATTTTTATGTCGGCCAGATCCCATAAAAGGTTAAATTATCACCTCTGGGTTACATTGTTGAAATCAGATTTGCTATAAACCGAATTTTAACATGACATAGTATTTTATTTTAGAACATTTAATTTTATTATCCACCAATCGTAGGAGTTGTAGTGCTTAATACTGAATACAGCTTTGGGTTCAAAACTGGATCCCTGTTCGAAAGTCAATAATTGCGCACATGATACCTATAGCATATATTTGAAAAAGGAAGGAAATGGGGTAAATGTCAAGGAGACAACATCCCATATCCAGGTTAAAACGACCGAAAACAAAGCATCTAGGTGTCACCGTACGGTCTTCAACAC
>MJUU01020721.1:8111-70292 GCA_002080025.1 Modiolus philippinarum
ACATATTTTTGAATAGTGGGTGGTAGGCATTTCATATTTCATATAAAAATGTTGTTATAAGACATTTCTGTTCATACCACAGGAAAACCTTTGCATTTGAATTACTTCACCAAACTTTGTAATGATACCTTTTACTCCAGGATTCTGCTAAATCTCGTATATAACAAATTAATCAACTGTAATAAAGTTAAAAAAAATGTTTGAGAATATCAGTTTTCTGAATTTTCAAGATATTTCTAGATTTCAACGAATTCAATATAGATAAACTGCAAATTTGTAAATACAATTTCCTGAATCAAATGAATTGTTACATAATAAATGACATTTTCTAATGGAAGAGATAATTTACATGACAACACAAGTTTGCTCAAATTTCCGAATATGATTATAGATATGTTATTACAAATAGTAACAATATAGGAGACAAAAATTTGCATATTATCAATATTTTTCATATAACTGAGTTACAGTTATCAAAACATTAGATGTTTCTACACAAATCTTATGCCATGTCATATTTCAGATAATGACAGAATTTCAACGATTCGTCTTGGATATCTGATTTCTTTTACAATCGCCTGACTGGGAGTTATTATATAAATTGATGCATTGATGAAACTTTTTTGGTGTGTTGTATATAATTACTTAGATTTACATATATAAGTTTGCTAGATCTTGAGATTCTGTTCTCATTGTCAACATTACATGTAACTTGTTATCTTTCGGGCAATGCTTTATGATTTCGAAAATAGACTGATTGTAAAACTCAAACCATGTCTCATTCAAGATAATAAAGCGGAAATGGCATAATGAAATTCATCTATAGTTGAGATATTGTACAATTCGAGTCATACAGTCTGGCGTAGGGTTATAAAGACAACTACACATCTGCTTTCTCCCGAGGAAAAATGCATGCAAAACCAATTTTTAGCCAAAGATTTATTCTAAAAGAATGATATATAGAAAAAATGATTGCATATCAATTTTGATACAATTAAGAAGCATTTCCCTTGTGCATGGCTGTCCTTTGCTGCTTTTTTTTAATCCTATTGGTTGTTTGTTTTCTTTAAGATTTTACACATACTTCGGTTTCCAAAAGTTTTAATTAGATCTGCACTAATGAGACATAAGTTGTCGAAATAGCCATATGCAGACACTAAATTTTTAGTAACTTTGATATTTTTTGTTATTCAAAGATATATATTTTCATCTGAAATTAATTAATTTACAAGGGGATGACAGGTGGTACCACTTGTTAAATTTGACGGGTAACGTTATTTTTAAACCACTGCTGAGGCACTCAGGAATCAGTGTACCTCAGTATTGTGAAAATAAGAATATTTTTGGATTTCGGCATCTATATATTTATTTGTTACAATACGGTACAATTTGTTGAATTTTGTTTTTTTTTAAATATTGAAAACTTTTCAACAATTTATCGACACACGATACCAAATTTTGCCGTTTCCATTATAGAGACTTAAACATTAAACCAAAAACATTCACCAACGAATAAGAAGCTATTAAAACAATTCATTTTTTTACTTTTAACACCCCCTGTCATGTTTCTGGCCTAACATTTTCCCTATTGACCTAATGAATTTCTTAATTATTGCCAACAGCAGCTCTGTATCAAAAGTATAGGGGTAGTTCCCAAACAAATAAGGAGAAAATAGCAATATCATGGGATATAGAATCACTGTACCATTTCGGCTATTTGTTTATTTTATATCATTATTCATCTTCTTTTATGTTTTTGTTTGCAAAATGACTTGTATGGTTAAATGTAATAACAAACAGAAAGCAGTGTTTTACTATAATCTTTGTTTCGTTGAAAGGATACTGAAGTAAGTTAGTCTGTCAGTATTTGTCTCACAAACAAAAAGATTATAGGGCATTTTTGTAAAAAACTTTTCTATTTTGTGCACTAGAATAAAGAAATGTATCTTATTATGATTACTAGTAATTATGGCTGGAAATCATATTGTTATATTGTCCCCTTTAATATACCAGAACAAATAAGGAATGCTCATTCGAACCGTAACTCTTATTGTCCTTGTACGGACCTTCTGATAGATACAGGAAACAAAATATTTCAAGGATTAATACAGCTAAGGTTTCTGAGCTAAGCCCGATACTGATACGGAATCTAAAAATAAAAAAAATACACGATTTGCTGAAAAAAAAGCACCTAACGTCCTTTAAATCAAAATATAAGTAGCAAAGTAGCAGATACGGGTAATAAAAAAAATACCGAATAGAATTATCAAGAGCCAACGTCCACGAAGCAAAATGACAAAGTAGATGGAAACCACAGGAAAAAATGTCGACCGCATTGACTTGTTACAGGCATTCAAAAGAAATGGTGGTTTAATCCGGTTTTATGGCGCGCCAAACCTCTCTGATCAATAAATCTTTGTGGTGTTGACCTTTCACCTATTATCCACAAAATTAATCAAGGTTATTCTCAACCCAAAGCTATCATTTGTGGAAATTTCATTCTAATCTTAAGTATAGCTGCGCTAGTCAATTTTCAGCTCACATTTTCCATTTCTATAAGAACATGCGTTTTTGATTTTTGAGCTTTTGACCCCAGATCGATCGGTATCTGTCCAAGTCATATGTAGAAAATAAATTTACAGTAACTTCAAAAGTCATTCGTCTGTAAAAGTTTCATTCAATCATTGGTCCATTCTCAGCTAAAATTGTATGTTTACATAAGTGCCCCTGTCCAAAGCTGTTTGAAATACAAAGAATTCTCTGTTATTGATGCAAGAATTACAAATAAAACACTTAAACCGGTATTTGCATTAAATGTTGTTGTTTTCCAAAAGGTTTCAAATATCCTGATAAATTCCCGTACATATATTTAAATCATTGAATTTTAAGTTTGTTTATTGTAGGAATTCTGTCACTTCTGTTCAATATATTCGTAATGGTGGTTTTGTTGAAAGGAAAAACGAAATTCCACGCAGTGCACAACATATTACTACTAAACATTTCAGTGTCAGACTTGTTGCTATCATCCGTCGCTTATCCATTGTGGTCATCAGCAAGCTTCTATAGCAGGTCAGTACGATAAAAATGCTTTGTAGACTAAATGAAATGGTAAAAATATATACAGGTCCGTGTGCTTTTAACGGAGATACAAGGATTGAAAAAATTGGCAGGAAATGGATTTCTCTAGATTTGTCCTTAGTAAAATATTAGGACTATTTTTTTGTCTAAAAGCTATGAAGTTATTTCAAGGATTTAATGAAAAATTGTCAGATGTTTCAATTTGACTTATAGAAAATATTCATGAAATAAAAAGTGTATTTTTGAATAGTCATATAACTGGAGAAAATCAGAGGAGTTCCGAAATCTTACACAAATTCAAAAATAAGATGAGTGAGCCACCTTAATACTGAAAATGTAACGCAGGTTGTTCCTGAATGTGAATTGAATGGATGGTTGTACTTGAGACAACGATCATACTAAGGTGGGGATTGGAGGGAAAAGTGTTTTCTTGATTTTTCATTGCCTTTTTAAACATTTGTTGTGAAAAAAAAATGCCATAATAAGTCAAAACGCAACCAAAATTATAGCCTATTACATTCAAGCAAAGCTAATCATTTAATTTGTACATTTCAAAGTACTTCATCAATGTTTTATATGCAAATCATTTGTTGCCACTAATAGTCCTTAAATGAAAATAAGGACAAACCTCGGAGTGTTTGCAATTCGTACACTTATTAGATTTGATATATTTATATATGTTTTACTTCAATTCAGATGGATATGGCCCGACTTTCTGTGCACCTTTTCTGGATTTTGGTGCTTTCTAATGGCTCAAGTTGATATGAACACACTAGCAACAATAGCAATGTGTAGATACATCATTGTATGTAAATCAGAATATGGTAAGTTTTAGTAAAACAATCATACATCATGTTGTTTTTATCATATTTAAACTAAATGGACATAGATGACACTTTTTGTATGAATGCTTTCAAGATCTGGAGAGTATTGAGAGTTTGAAATACTGAATATTAAAGAATGTTCATGTATAGGAGAAACGTCGTATTGTTTATGTATTTTGCTCTCTATAGAGAACAACTATGTTTGTATATACAAGTGCGTTTTCGAAATACTTGTATGATGAAACAGCATCGGGAGAAATATCTTCATTGGCAAAAAGAGAGGGAGGGGGTCTCATTTTCACAACATCTGAAAATACTATGAAAATACTTTTATTCGTGAACATAAATTTTTTTGGGGTTTCTATAAATATCATCAATTTCGTCGGTTCTTAAACTTGTTGTTTCACTCAATGGAATACAATTCTATGGAAAATGCAGTTCGTTGGCACCTTAGTTTCGCAGTTTAAGCAAACAACGAATTCCACGAAAGTGAAACCCAACAAACAATATTACTTTAATAGTATGTCTTTCATATACATGTATCAAAAAAATTTGCACTTCAACCATCCGAAATCTCGACTTTTAAATTAAAATGAGAATACACAATTTCTGTAAAGTTTGGATCAATTCTCTTCGGTTGTTTCAGAGGAGAGAGTTAAATATGCTTTTCCCATAGGGTCCGATGTTAACCCATGTTCCTCACTGGAAGCCATGTTTTTGGCAGATCAAAACAATTGCGGCCATCTACTAGGAAGACCTTCCATACATCATTCCTGTAATTTTTGGTTTAGTTTGCTCCTGTCGTTTCAGAAAATGTTTTCCCATATGGTCCAATGTTAAAATATGTTCGGCCCTGACGGTCAGGTCTTTTAGCAGATCTGAAATCGGACCACTCTAAGTATAGTACCTTACAAAAATTACTCCTGTGAAGTTTGGTTCAAATTGGCCCAATGGTTTCAGAGGAGACATTTAAAATGTGAAAGTTTACGGACAGACGGACGCCGACTGATGACAAAAGCTCACATGGCCTTTTTGGCCAGGTCAGGTCATAATATTGGAGCAAGTACAGCTGAAATCACAGCAATGTTATAGCTAAAATCAGCAAAACTAAGGCTAAACTCAGAATTATATAAAAGGTATTAAAAGACTGAGATTAGTTACAGGCTTTTAATTTATTTCATATGTGAACTCATACAGAAATCAGTTTTAATGTTCAATCAGCGTTACTGTAGGTCAATAGTATCAATTTAAAGATCCTTCACTTCATTGTAAATATATAAAATGAATGTTACACTGATGGTACATATAAAAGAGAATACAAAATGCAAATAGAAACATTTGATTCTCATTTTGCATATAATAACGGATTGCATTCTAGTCCAATGATTGGCACTGCTTCAATATCAATTAGCTTTTATTTGATTTATTTTTTTTATTCTGGAATCAATGGGGAGGGGCGGGGTATATAATAGTGAGCTCTGCTCAGTTTTTCTAGTTCTAATAATCACAGCAGTGGGGAAACCAAGAACGATGAAGTAGACGTACATGTGAAAAACACATTACCGAATTAACAACATAGACAAAGTAATATGCAAGAAAAGGGGCTTGCATTAGAAAATCGTAGTAATTAAAAGATGGCAATATAAGTGCCAAGCAATTTAAGACGACAGAACATACAATCAAAGAGGCAGAACAATCTAAAGTAATGAACAAGCATTATTTACTATGCACAAGCATTACTTACTACTCAAAAATGTAACGATGTGTATTGATTCCAGGATAGGTATAATTCTGACATTGAGTCAAATTCGAGATATATCCGATTTATGTAGACAAACACATAGTTCCTGTGTTTCCAAATCAGAATACATAACGTCCATGAAAAAGATCCTCCCGTAATAACATAATGTAATAAAGAGTTACTCCATAATGGCCTAAGTATGTTTTTCTTTGTAGAATTTTATTTGAAAAGGAAATACGCCAAGTATTACATTTTGGGAGGCATATGGGGTCATAGTCTTCTCATTACAAGTATGCCACTGTTTGGATGGAGTACTTACGAGAATGAAGCTTTCGAGACATCATGTTCAATTGACTGGACATCACGGACACCGGATGTAGTATCATACAATGTTGTCATTATATTTCTGTGTTATCTGGTACATTTAGTGATATTTGTATTTTGCTATGCACGAATCATTACGACATTTAAAGTAGTAGATGTGATTCCTAATAAGCCTGGCAAACATCAAACTTTAGCACTGGAGAGAGTTGTATGGTATCACAAAGTAACAACATCCAGGAGCGTCACAGTAGTAAGTGTTATTTTTGTATTGTAGAATTTTTTAACAGATTGCAGCCAAAAATTCGCCGTTTCAGAAACTGAGGAATTGTAGGTACGGTAAGTCTGTTTCAAAATTTGGTGTATGAACAATTAATTTTCAACCAATGACGTTATGTTATCTACGTTCTTGACCAATCAAAATATTTTGGTGTACGCTCTAACCAGATGCATAAGTCAGTTCTAAAAAGGTAAATAAGCATGCATGACGTTAGCAATACATTATGCAATATGCTTGTACATTTTTTGTCACAGTTTTTTTTATAAGTCTCCCCATTTTTGAAAGAAAAATGATAAAAAAACAGGCATTGAGAAACCCAAAATTGAGGTTTACATTGGTGACTTTGGACATTTGTCAGTGGAAACAGCCAATATATGGAGGTAAATTCGGACAAACAATAGCTCTGGCTTAGTGTATTGCGTAGTCAGCAAGAAAGCTTCAGATAAGTTGTTTGCCTCTACTAGAAATGAAATGATGATTCCATATATTAGTTTTTTGAACCATTCTCCCTCTTTGGATATATATTGCGCTGTTAAGCTCGTGCAAACGAGATATTATCTGTGGTTTGAAAGCCTTTTATTGTTTGAATTTATATGTTAAAATGTGTCAAGAGAAATGCAAATTATCTTCATCTGAAGTTGGATGATTTAAACAAACGTATTTTGATAGTACTGACAAATGATTCTCACGTTTATAAATTGTAGTCGATAATCACAGTGAAAAACACATAGAAAGTAAATTAACTATACTCATTTTAACAAGTAGCAGGTATAAAAATGCAAGAATTATTTCTGTCTTGATGTACAGCAAAATAATAAGCAGTTCATTGGAAAACCTGATCCTAAATTACAAAAATCTCAATTTATGAATATAAATAAATATTCCAAAATCTAAATTTAAAATAAATCTAGCAAAAATCGACCCAACAATTAAAATTAATTTGATTCCTGAATTAAAATGAATCTGAATAATTTATGAATAAGAAAACAATTTATTCCTATAATGCATGTTCAACACTCATTTCGGTAACTACCGACAAAAGTATAGGTCTATTCTTTATCTAAACTATACGGCTAAAGTGAATTTACTTAAAACAAAATCTAATAAAATGCCGTGCATCTTAATTATGGTTTTTTTTTATTACTTAAGTCATATATTTTTAAATATTTCGGGTCTTGACCACTCTGTTCGGTAATTCTGTTATTCACCCTATATCTTAAGTTATCATTTACGCTAGATCATGTAGTCACTGTAAAAAGTTTATACGAGGACACACAAAATTAATTCATAAGCTTTTAAACCAAGGTTGCGTTAAATTAAGAAATGTATCGGAGGGTAACCACATATGATAAATATTTAATTTCAATTCCTGCTTTAATTGAAGACGGCTTTGTTAACTCACCTGACCCCGGCCCGGCGGGTCAATGTGAACTATGTTCATTTCGTTACGATCCCCCTAAATACAAAATACCAAAGTTCCATAACAAACAGTTAAACTAGTTACGATGCACACGTGTTTCAAGGATAACCTCTCATTAGCAGCATTTAATCAAATAAATCTTACAGTAGTCAAAAAAGTAGTACTCATTACCAAAAATATCGAAATATAAAGCCAAATCCATTACTTATGACATCCAACGAGTCCCATACACGGAATGAAACCACAGTATGTTTAAGGGGTTAGAATGTTGATTAAACAGTTAATTTCTATACATCGCTAGGTATATTTTCATGTCAGACAGGTCTGACTATTGGACTGGTGAATACCCTCGGGAACCTCTGGTCCACCAGCAGTGGCATCGGTCCAATCGTTTCCAAATACAAAAATACCAAAGATTGGAAAATAAATAGTAAATTTAGTTATGATGTAGACGTGTTTCAAATTAAAATAAAATAATATGGAAAGCCATAATTCAAAAGTAGTCAAAAAAGAAGTACTCATTACAAAAAGACCGAAATAGGAAGCCAAACCAGTACTTAAGACAACCACCGAGTGCCATACGCGGAATAAACATGGCAACTAGCGTTGAATTAATTTTACATTGGACATTATGATGGGAAAACATGGCCGCCAGCACGGAACTTAATTCGAAAGTGGACTGTATTGGAAAACATCTAATTCATCATCTGGTCTGAAAACATTAAAGCAAATTATATTTGATTTAATGACATTGGAAAAGTCCGTCACAAAGATAGCTCAAATTTGTTCCGATTCGACAAAAACATGGCCGTATGCGCAGAACATAGAAAAAACTACGACTTAGCATTTTTCAGGTGAGCGATGCAGACTCAGGCTCTGGTTTAAATTTTCGGCATTTTCAGTGTGAATTTGTCTACGGGTCTATAATTGATTTAGATTGCTTCAGCTTGGAGTGGCTTGTACAATGAACGGACACTGTAGCACAAGTTGGGCATAAAGACGCTATATACAATACCGGCTCTAAGCCAGGAATATGAAGGCTGTCCTAATGTGTTCCGTGTTTATGTGTGTACTCTCGCATTTGTCGTTTTTTAAATGGATTTTCCATAACTGGCCCCTCCTTATATGCTTTAGACATTAGTTGTCACGTTTATTTATTAACCATTAGGGCTTGACAATTTTGGTTACTCTTTCCATGACCTCATAGCAAAACAGAATCGTGATTAACTTTTGCAAGCTGATCATAAGGTCATGTGATTTTGGTCATCATTTTTGCATCTGTTTTGCTAAGTTAAATTTTGGATAACAGTTCAGTATATTGTTATTCATGCAGAAATTATTTTAGGGATGATAACATGAAACACTTACAATGACCGAAAATTACAATCACATGCAACAGTCTACCATGGAACTGCACAAGAAACACAATGAAAAAGCAAAAGAGAACCGTAGACATCGATAGGGACTCGGGATAACCGACTAGGTAAGAGCTAGCGGTAAGGTTAAACCCAATCATGGATACCCAACCCTCCCCTTTTCGCTATCCCCTTTCCCCATGGTATAATAAACATACAAATAAAACCCAATTCAGATAGTCAACAAACTCCAAGACCTCAATCTTGAAAAGGAAAGAATCAGAAAAAAACCGCAATTTAGAAAGATGGGTCAGGGATTGCTCTCCGCTAAACTGTCGGCTAGCTAAGGAGCCTAGTCCGCTGGTAAAGTACTGTCGCACTACGGAAGAAAAATCAAACTCAAAGCTTTTGGTTTGGTAAAGAATAAGCATCGGCAATGTAAGTGAGAGGCCCGTATATCTGTGAAATTTTCAGGTTATTGGACCCCAAAGCCAATTTAACGGAACCATGAATAATATCCTGTCAATTTTCCATGTTACGTAAAGAATGTAAGTAACGTTTCAGTTTTCTGGATTTATTATAAGTTTTAACCGACATTTCCGTAAAGACGAGGATGATGAATGCCCTTAATGATAAGATGTTTACGAGTTAAACCTTATTTAGATATCAATTGTTCATATTATTTTATAAAATGTTTTTATAAAATGTTTTAAATGTGTTTAACAATTTATGAAATCTACAACCTTGTAGTAAAAGTTTGAATGTGATACAATGTGATAAGGTTACGCTCATGTAAGTCGTCAAGAGTAGAACAGACGCACACGAATCGTACTAGTTGAGATATATACACCCATCACCTTTGGCAAAATCCATGAGAGATCACGAAAGTAATATTCATTTAGCCAATTTTGGCAATGACGTTAAAATACTACATGATAAATGAGCATCTTTAAATCTGTTCATCTATTAAACTGTCTATTTGTCTGCAGTCAAAGATAGGCATCAAGCATACTGTGAAATTATTCTATCCAGAAATGACATGACAGCGATTATAAGAACACTTTGCCAGTAAAGTTAAGGTAAAAAGGCATGGATGTAGCGTTGCTCGACAATTAGCAATGAATTCCGCTCAAACCGGTGCTAGGGGCCGTCTTGAACTTACTACGAGGTATGAGTAAAACTCATTGTTGAAGGCCTCATGGTGACTTCAAGATGAAGAAAACAATAAAAGCGTTGTTCCATTGCTTTTTATTACAATGTATTTGTAGAGACTTTGTCTCGTTTGCATTTACTCCATATCCCTTCTTTGTTAAATATAAAACACATATGGATACTTAAAAATTCGAAAGATTTATTGGATAATCTTAAATCCCGTTAATCTCTTAAAACATTTGATTTCTCCACACTCTATAACTTCATGATATGCTAAAATCAGGAATCAAATGTATCATTAAAAAAAACTTTACCGAGTAAAAAAATGTTATATTAGGTTATAAATCAACCTTTTTTCAAAAACCTATTTTAAAAGAAAACAGGTGTGCAGTATACTTGGTTCTCAAATTAATAATATATTTGTCACATATATCAACAGCAAGTTTGCATACAAATGGACAGGAATCGTGCTTCTCTAGTGGCCAACTAAATTAAGTATTTATACTAGACTGATTTTTTTCAGGGACTCGTAAAAGATCATAAAAAAAGATGCTACATCATTCTATCTGAAGATATTTCATGATTTTCTTTCCATTGATAACGCATCTTTTGCTAAATGGAATCCATCAAAATATCCTCCAGAAACTAGAGATAAACGAAACAACAGAAACCATTTTTTGTATAAAAAATATGTTTTGTGCAATGGCTAGATATTAACTATAGAAAAAATGACAAATATTAACACTAAAGTAAAAAACACAAAAATATACAAATTAAAAAAACATCTAAAAATGACAAAAATTGGAAATTGATCATCCCTTCTTTCCGATATTTGTCATTTTTAGATGCTTGTTAATTTGTATTTTTTTCTACTTTTTAATCGTGGCCAACTAAACCATTTTTATTTTGTTCTACATCTTTTTTTTTGACTTACATCTCGAATTTGACAAAAATGTTTATCTCAGTGCTAAAATTTTCGATATTAGAGGCTCAGATACTGAGCCTGTATCGCTCACCTGGCAAAATCCTTCTATGCTATACATGACCAAAAATGATATTTTTTACCAATGGGGTCTAATGTTTAGCTATGTTCTCAATTAGCACCCGTGTTATTTGTCTGGTCCTATTGAATTGAGTAATTTTTGCAAAGGACCATCTAGACATTTAATTAAATTTGCTGTAATAAATTCAGGAAAGATGATGAAAATGATGGTTTTCTCATGCTCCGATGTTAAACTATGTTCTGCACTGGCGGCCATGTTTTTATTGGATCAGAGCAAAATGAGCAATCTTTGTTAAGGACCTCTAGTACATCATTCCTGTGAAGTTTGGCTGTATTTGCATCAGTGGTTTCAGAGAAGATGAAAATGTGATTTTCCCATAGGGTCCAATGTTATACTATGTTCTATGCTGGCGGTCATGTTTTTTTTAATGGATCGGAACGAAATGAGCAATCTTCTATAAGGACCTTGAGTACAGCAATCCTGTAAAGTTAGGTTGAATTTGCTTCAGCCATTTCAGAGGAGAAGATGAAGATGTGATTTTTCTTATAGGTTCCAATGTTAAACCTAAGTTCCGCTTTGGCGGCCATGTTTTTTATCAGATGGCGATGAAATGAGGAATCAAGGACATCTTATCAATAATTGTTAAGGATCTCTAGTACATCGTTCCTGTAAAGTTTGGTCGAACTTGCTTCAGTGGTTTCGAGAAGGTCGAGAAGATGAAAATGTGATTTTCCAATAGGGTCAAATGTTAAACTATGTTCCGTGCTGGCGGCAATGTTTTTTATTGGATCGGAACAAAATGGGCAATCTTTGTTACAGACCTCATGTACATCATTCTTGTAAAGTTTGGTTTAAATTGCTTCAGTGGTTTTAGAGAAGATGAAAATTCGATTTGTCCCATAGGGTCCAATGTTAAACCTAAGTTCCTTGTTGGCGGCCATGTTTTTATCGGATTGGAACGAAATGAGCAACTTTTGTAAAAGACCTTCCATACATCATTCCTGTAAAGTCTGGTTGAATTTGCTTAAGTGGTTCCAGAGGAGAAGATTAAAATGTGATTTTCCATAGGGTCCAATCTTAAACTATGTTCCGTGCTAGCGGCAGTGTTTTTTATCGGATCGGAACGAAATGAGCAATCTTTGTTAAGGACCTTTAGTACATCATTCCTGTAAATGTTGGTTGAATTTGCTTCAGCGATTTCAGAGAAGAAGATGAAAATGTGATTTTTCCCCTATGTTAAAACTAAGTTCCGCACTGGGGGCCATGTTTTTATCGGATTGGAACGAAAAATAACTAAATACTGAAGTTGCTGTGCGAAATAAGCAATCTTTGTAAAGGACTTTCCATACATCATCCCTGTACAATTTGGTTTAATTTGCTTCAGTGGTTTCAGAGAGAAGATGAAAATGTAAATGTAAAAGTTAACAGAAGACGGACGCCAAGTGATGGCAATAGCTCACACTGACCCCAGGGGTCAGGTGAGCTAAACAGGGGACGATTTCAATTTCACAATTATCTTTTTCAAAATATAAAGAGAAATTTTCCATTTATTCTATTAATGAAGTGTATGTTCCACAACTGATTCGTTACGTGAGAGCTAACACAAATTATACAGACTTTCTCATTAGAAATTGTTATCTTAGGTCCGAACTAATTTAAGAAATTTTTTTTTACTTAATCTGGGATGTTCATTTCTTTTTACTCTCTCCGACCTTTCAATAGCAATTGCTGTTGAGTTGCTTCCGGATATTACCGCAATTGAAGGGGGTTGGCACGCTATAAAAAAACTTAATTCACAATTTCTTTTAAAATACCTGCACAAATTCAGGACCATTTCAGTCTACAGTTTTCCAGTGTATATTGTCATCTGCTTTAATCCTTTTGCCTCTTTTACCTTTGCGCTTGAAAGTTCTGTTCGGTAGTTTATTACCCTCATTGGAATGGCAAAAATCAAAAGTCAACAGTAAGGTTAAACCAGTTTTGGGGAATGTCTTACAATCAAATAGAAAGTTTCCAGGCAGTGTCCTGTTAAATTTTAAGAAATCCCGATTGACGCATTTACCAAACATAATAACTCTTATATCATTAAAGGACAAAAGAACTTATAATAATCTCAGCACCCAGAAAAAATGCCTTTTCAAAGTGGGTTTGTTGGCTGTAGCAGCTCTTGTTCAGGAATACAACGTAGTTTACTTGTAATTAGTTCTTTATTATAGATATTATCAGATGATGATGTGTCGGTCCTGTGGTAGCAAGGTTTGGGGTTATTGTAATAGGAAACAGTAATCGAATAATCGTGTGTAATCAAAAGGAATCTGATATCAAAATTAGTCTCTTGTACATCATTTCATTGTAATTTCATATACAACAAGTGACAAAAGGGTTGATGGGCAAATTATTTTTCGATGACATTTCAATTACATGATGAATATTAGCACACACAAATGAACCGTTTCAAATGTCAGAAAGAAAGATAATTATTCCATATAATATTTTTTTACATAAAAATGTGTTACGTATACTTGTAGTATAATGTGTCTTTGTTAAAAAAAACGAACATTGTAATTAACTGAGAAATTTTGTTTTTTAATATAATAATAGCATTGTGTTTAGCAATGACTATGCCAAAAATAGTGGTCAGGGTTGAGGCCATAGTTACCGATCCGAAGGGGAGTGCACTATGTGTATTCAACCCTGACCATTATTTTGGCATAGCAATTGCTAAACACAATGTTATTATTATTATTATCCTGACTGTGTAATTTATTTTCATCTTTTTATTACAATTTCTAAGTAAATAAATAGTTCATTTCATTTAGTTGTTGTCAATTTAAAATTGCTGTATTTCTAATAGTTACATAATGACATTGAAATTTGAAAAATAACTTTTTATGACGGATCTCAATAATTCATTTATTTCATGATATAAAACGAAGAGATAAGTAAAATGAATGGTCACAAGTGGGGTAAAACTTTATTTTATAAGAAATATTACCAAATTAAGGTTGATTTCTATGACAGTACATCCTTACAGGTAAGATTTTCATCACTTTTTGATTGACAATACTGTATAGCCCCGCCTTCCAAGTCGCATGACAGGCGCAGTACATGGCTGTAGGTATACTATGCCAAAATAGTTAATTAGACACTATTAATGCAGTTTCTTACAGGAAGCAAAATAATTTCAAAGATACTGATCTGACAGATTTTTTTCACATTACATTCCTAATCATACAACGCAATCAAGGCTTTTCCCCCGGGCTTTTTAACATCTAATAAATGACGCTAAGCCCTCTATATGTACAGAGGCTATTTTTGATGAATAGACTTGATTCATTGATCAAGAAAATATTCGTGGTTTTTCTATTGTATAGTATAATGGATACTGCAACTTAATTGTCTTTAGCGGATAGTTGACACAGGTACAGAATAAAAATAGAAAGCAAACAAAAAATTTATATTTTTCACTGTAAAACGTTTTGAATACTACCTATCGTATTGAAATTAAAATCTTGATAGCGTTGCTGTGAGGTATGAGTAATGCTCATTGTTGAAGGCCTCATGGTGACTTCAAGATGAAGAACAACAATAAAAGCGTTGTTCCATTGCTTGGTTTTACCATGTATTTGTAGTTAGTTGGTCTCATTTGCATTTACTCCATATCCCTCCATTGTTAATTGTCTTCATATCCAAAATGACCAATTGGATTACATGTTACAGACGAGATTAGGTTTCACGGATTTATACAAATTAAAGTATTACAATCCTGAATTGATAATGTACAATTATAGCCTTTTGATGAGGTCAATACATGTTTTTATCGACCTTATTCATATATCGACCGAGGACGAAGTCCTAGGTTGATATATGATTAAGGTCGATAAAAACATGTATTGACCGATAGGAAAAAGCTATAATTGTTTTATTATAATTTGAAATTATTCAACAAAGATTTTTCTTTAAGTAATGTAAATTAAGACAACAAAACCAACACTAAAAACACATTTATTATTTGCACTTATAATAATGGGAAACAACATATAAAAGATGAAGAAATGTTACTGATTTGTGATAAGAATGTAGCACTTCTACAATTATGTCATTAATAGGACCATTGCACTCTTAGTAGTTTAGGTAATATAAGACCAGTACAGTTTAAATTTTAGACATAAACAACAAAATGAATTATTCTACTGCAATTGTCAAAATCAGTGGTGACATTTGTTTTTCATTGCAACAAAAAAAAAAAAAATAAAAAAATAAAAATAAAAAAAAAAAAATAAATAAATAGAACAAAATAGATAATCTCTTTTCAAACTCTTTTGCATTGAAGTTTTCAAAAATAAGCATTTGACTTTCTCAGTTAGTTATTCCTTAAAGCTTTAAATATAAGAACAATAAGACTTGTGGTATTATAAGTGCAAATATTATGAAAGGAATCATTTTTCAGTCAAAATGACAAAAAAAAACCAAACAGATAATTTTCAGCATCTGATAGTTTAACTGTTAGCAGTTGCAACTGTAGGCAAAACAAAAAGTCTAATTTGCATTTAAAAGCTTTACTCTAACTGGTCAATAGTGTGACATAATGAAGTTTATTGAAATTTGAATACCTTTCTATTTTTAGTAACAGTGAGTCTTTCAGCTAAGTCTTTCAGCTAAGTCTTTCAGGTTTTATTTTTAGAAATAAAGTCAATCACTAATTTACAGTCTAAGCATGCGACACTTTTTGACAAATGAAATATCTTGTATAATATCAAATTATATTAAATGTGACATTTCCTACAGCATTAATTGTGACAATGTGACAATCCTGAACTTATGAAATGTGACCTTTCCAATAGAATTTATTGTAAATTCGAACTTGACAAATTTGAATATAAACTCTTGACATCCTCCCAAAGGTTGCACCTATTGTCAAATTAACTACGAATTGTTTTTATTTTATTTTATTTTTTTTTTCATAAAATTAACCACCAATGATTGATTTAATGATCAAATGGACATTTTCATCTGCAATAAAAATTTAATACTTGAAAATGATTTTCTCCAAATACATATTGTTATGAATAATCCGGGTGAAAAATATACGAATGACCAAGAGAATGAAAAGAAAAAACAGAGAAATCTTTCCCATGTAGCATCAGAACAAAGGTGAAAAACAAGATGCACTAAATTTAGTTAATGGAGCAAAGAATTAATTCATTTTGGTTATGTAAATCACTTTTATTTTGTGTTATGTTCTTATTTCAGACTTCACTGTCTATGGTGTGTGTATTTTTGGTAGCATGGACCCCATATGCAATAGCATCTATAGTTGTAATGGGTACAGGTACATTGCCTGTTTGGATGCTGGTTTTACCAACCATGTTTGCTAAAAGCTGTACATTATTGAACCCTTTAGCTTGTGCATTTACCAGTAGTAAATTTAGACAGGCAGCCAGGCAATTGTTTAGGAAAAATGCAGTGAAGCCTTCAAACAGTATCGAATTAAGAGAGCCAAATCCAGGTACACTGAGGTAAGATGGAAGTATTGGTTTTTGTCGGGATATAATAGTGAGGATAATTTAAGACATGTACTAGCTTCATCAATGAAAAACAACGGAGCATTATAGAAATTACAGTAAAATGGAGTTCACCATATGAAAAGTTTTACTATTACTCTGATCCTAGTAACTGTATATTGACGTAGATGTTCGTAGTAATTCTTTACGCTTGTACTTTTATTCTTTTGCACATGTATTTTGTTAGAAATAAACAAAATATGATATCCAAATAACGATGAGCCATTACGGAAGAACATTAAAGTTTGCCACGCGTTAATACAACCCTGGTATATATAGATTTTTATATTTTAATTTCAAGGACATGTTGTCAAAGACATGGCTGTTTTGCTTCAAATACCGATGGGAAAAACAGTTGATCTCATGGATAAACTGTAACAAACACATACAAAGATAAACAAAACGGACGCAATAAAAAACAAAGACATGGGTAAGATCAGCTCCACCAGTAGTAGGCATCTCCTACTTCTTGTAAGACACCAACCGCGTTGAACATGTTAATTCCGATTGTAAAGTCAAATCCAGGCGAGTAATAAACAGCTGCGCCAAGTTGCATGATACGCCCGTCGTCACTAATGTAATTTAGGTAAGGGGTTCTCATTTCAGAATGCACCTTTAACTGGCTATTAAGCTTTTTATTTCTACAAAATTTGAAGAAAGATTTTCAAGTAAGCCAATATGTATAAAATTGCCTAAAAATTGACAAATAAAGTCCCATAACTCTTGCAAGAAGAATCGAAATTTCAAGAAAAAGTATACAGATCGTCAAGCCATCACACCCAATACCTCTACAAATTTTCAAGTGAATTGGCCAAATGGTTCTCAAGTTAGAGCTCGACATGTGAAAAATTGCATAAAAATTGACGAATAAAGTCCCATAACTCTTGCAAGAAAAATCGAAATTTCAAGAAAAAGTATACAGATTGCCAGGCCATCATACCTAATACCTCTACAAAGTTTGAAGTGCACTGGCCAAATGGTTCTCAAGTTAGAGCGTGACATGTGAAAAATTGCCTAAAAAATGACGAATAAAGTCCCATAACTCTTGCAAGAAAAATCGAAATTTCACGAAAAAGTATACAGATCGTCAAGCCATAATACCTAATACTTCTACGAAGTTTTAAGTGAATTGGCCAAAGGGTTATCAAGTAAGAGGGCGGCATGTGAAACGGACGGACAGACAGACGGACAATCGGACATCGGTATACCATAATACGTCCGTCATTAGACAGGCGTACAAAAAACTTGTGATTAAAGTTGTACAAGGAAGATCTGTTGTCATCCGGAAAACGTATAACGCACAGAGGACCACACGATCGTGATATCGACAGTTAACTTCTGTAGTGATGAAATACCCTTGTTCAATGAAACTATTTTGAGCAACTGAGATCCTAAAGGTAGTGACCGTAAAGACAATTTATCCACCTCAGGAATTAATACATTGTCTGGTCAACAAGCTATTCTCCTTAGTATTCAACCAAGTACATGAAAATGACGTGATAAAGATGATTGGGGGGTCGACTGCTTCCTTGTTGAATGTGGAGGCCGCATTTTTCAGCAAAACATAGGGATTACTTTGCGAAAAAATTGTGAACCCCTTTTTCCCGATTTTTTCCTTTATTCGTATGAAGTTAAGTTTTTACAAGGGCTTATACAACAAGAACAACTAGCCCAGACTTTTAATTTAAACGCTTCAGATATATGTATATATACGTTGTACTTTCTTTTAATAACCTAAGATTTGAAAAAAAAATTACATCGGATCTACCCCACTGAACTTGAAATTATCGAGTCTTAAACTAGGTTATATAACGAACATTAGGATTTTGACTTCCCAATTGTGAGCCTTTCCTTTCTCAGCAGCCATATATCCATCTCCCTAGCAAATGGAGTGTATATTTCAGAACTAATTCGTACATGTAGAGCTTGTAGTTCACACAGTGACATTGTGGAAAGAGCAAAAGTACTGTCACAAAAACTGCTGAGTCATAGATATGTTCAGCCGTTGTTACTTTCGTCCCTTCAGAAATTCTATGGCTATCACCACATCATAGATAGATATGAAACGTCGGTGTCACAAATGAAAACGCACATTTTCAGCTTGATTTACGTCTTCCCAAATTTGACATTACCGATACTGACTTAACCCTGGGACACACCGACAGTATGACGGGCGAAGTATAAAGAGCAGGACATGCTTACCCTTCCGGTGCACCTAATGTCACTCTATTTTGCGAGTTCTCTTTAGTGTTTTTGTGTTGTAATTGTAGTTTTTGAGTGTTTGTTTTGTTTTCGTCTTTCGTCTCCTGGTGTTCTTGCTTTTCTAATCTCTGGACATCATAGATAGATACGCAATTTTGTAATCACAGGTGAAAACGGACATATTCTGTAAGTTTCGCAACGTCCCAGATTACCACCTACCTGGATTGACCCATTGACAGTGTGACGGATTTTGTATACAGAGCAGGACGTGCTTACCATTCTGGAGCACCTGATACCACTGAGTTCACAGAGTAAATGCTTTAGTAATGAGTGTTGTATTCGTAGTACTAGTGTTTGTTGATGTGTAGTGTTTTGGGTCTTCCATCCTCTGGTGTTTTTCTTTTGCCTTGTCTGTTGACTTTGAATTATGTAATCTTGTGCTTTGTTCCTTCCTTATTTTACTTCCGTTGTTTTGTCCTAGTTGGTATCCTACCGAGTCCAATGTTTTATTTTTCTTGCAGTGAAAATGCATGTGGTAAGATTACAATGACAATGATTCCTCAAAGCTGCTGAAAGTGTTGTTATGTTTTGAGGGTACATAATTCACCTCAATTTTATGTCCAATTTCAAACTTAGGCATACCACTGCAGTCAAAATATGATATCATATAAGCAAGATTTATGAAATTTGGTAAGAGTATGGCAACTTCCTAAACTCTTGAGCCATGTTTTAGGGATTTGAATTACTAACCTAGGGATATGAAAATGAAATACGGAATATTGATACAATTAATTTTTTTTTTCATGCAGTTTAAACATTTTTGTTATCAAAATATTTTATGCCGAGGATTTCCTAATGTTTCAGACTTAAAAGCCACTCTTTACGTACTTTTTTAAAATACCTGACATCCCCCTCGAGAACAATTGTGCAAAACGAATTTTGTACATTGATTGACAAAGTTAACAATAGTCATAAAGCTCAATTAAGTAAAATAAGCCGACCAGAGAAAATAAAACTACCTGCTTGCATCGTATTTATTCATATCTATATGCAAATTAATGTAGATGCGCATTGAGTGCAAATTTGCCATTATTACGGACGCAATAATAATCGAGAATCCTTCTCCAATTTCTAATTATGGTTGAGTCAGAGCCGTATGTCTCAAATCAAAACATACTGAAAAGGCAAACAAGCGAACATTTTGCAAATAGACAAACGAAGACAAACGAAACACATACAATATGTACTAGTATCTAGATCTAACTATATTCGCCCTCTTAAGGCTGATCAAAATTGACTGAATAACACACGTGCAATATATTCGGGTTCGTACAGAAATGGCTACGTGCGTGACATCGAGGCAGTTAACGCATCAAAACATCCTGAAAATTTCAAAAATGTTCCAAAACGCTCATAACAAAACCATTTTGACATATTTTTATCCCGATTTTGATCATTTTTATATACCCACGCTTAAAAAAATATTTTCGTTTTCATTCTACAATTGGAGAAATGTACTCGATAACCTTTTTGATGTATTATGAACGTCTCGAACTATTTTCAAGCCTATTCGACGTTTCAATNCCCCCCCCCCCCCCCCGATTACCTCTTTAAACTATGTTCAAACACTTTTACCATTCCAGGACAATAGTATTTATCGTTCTATCACATTATTCAGTAATTCACTATATTATTTACAATTTATAAGTACACCTAGTTTCTAGCCATGCATGTAACCTATTTTAACCAAATTCAAGCTGAATCGATAGCTAGGGTGTTTGAATGATAACACAAAAAATGTAAGCAAAATAATAGTCTAACCATTTTTGCGTTGAACTAAACTAGATCGGATTTTAATGCTACTGGCGATTTTATTTGTTCTCTGAAGACAATGATAAAAAAATACCGAATTAACAAAGGAGTGGTATTTAAAAAAACTTGAAGTCCAAAGACACAGCAACAATGAGGTTACACAGCTACAAAGCAAAGAAATAAAAACACAACATTCAAAACCAAGGCACTCACAGGGTGAACTCTAATGACACTGAGAGTGACATCAGGTAAGCATGACCTGCTGTATTAACAGCACCCGTCACACTGAAAGTGAGTAAATTTTAAAAAAATGTCAAATCGGTATGGTCAAATCCGAGAAGACGTGAATCTAGCTGAAAATGTCCGCTTTTATTTTAGACACTGATACGTCATATATGGTAGCGGCCATAGAATTTCTTGAAGGATGAAATTAACATAGGTTGAACAAATCCGTGACTTAGCAGCTTTTGGGACAGCGTTTTTGCTCTGTTACAAAATCACTGTACAAAATGCATACTCGAAAGTAACGAATCAACTGTGAAATGTACAATCTATAGGCTTAAGAGGTAGGTATGCAACAGACCGTCGAAGAACAACAAATAAAACAGTCATAAATTAAGTTACTGAAGATCCGAACAAAGTTTTAGGACATAATCTTTGCTGCGTTTCTTTTCTTATGTTTCTGCCGTTAATTTGACCGAGGGATTTCTTTGAGTTCGTGATCTAAGCTTTTCAACTTTATGATATCGTATTATGTGAATAGGTTTCTGCATTCAATAGTAATTGCCATTGAATTGCACAGAACCTGTAAATTTCTCGCTTTTGTGATGATCAATACGGGACTTTCGAGATAGGAACTCTTTTCTGATTGAAGGCGGAAGCGATCGCCTCGGATACCACTGGATTTCTAAACCAATTGAAATAAATATACGCCACCTAAAAACAAACTATTTACGAATTTGAAGTGCATTTATAAATTTTTCTTTATGAAAATTCTAAACTAAATTTTAATTGGCGAAAAAAAATATTAACCTGAAGCGCTACGAATCGATTAAATATAAATTAGCCTTAGCTCAACAGTGTTCATTAATAAATGATTCCCTCTCGATGTATTGGTGCATTGATTTTTACGTTTAAAAATAGATCTGTTTCTGGAATGAATACGATTCAAAAGTCTCGTATTGAATTCAGTTAATTCTCGAAATTTACACTAGGCGGGGGTATCCTCAGTGATCGACAGATTATTATTTTTTCTTGTTTGCATTTAAGCTATAAATTGTATTTAAGTTATAAATAGTCGTTTGTTGGTTACATGGACCTCGTAACAGTTTTTAAAAATATATGTTCCGTTTCAGACGACCATGCGGTGATTCTAGAACGTATCATGGCACTGTTACGAAAGACAACATTTTCATAGGCCAAACATCAATTACTCTTAGTGTAGATAACAATCTAGTTTAATGTAGTGACAAACAACGGATATGCTTCCTGTCAAGATCAAACATGGCTTGAAGTTAAGAGAGACAACGAACTCGCTTTCTGTCAACATCAAACATGGCTTGAAGTTAGGACAAACAACGGATACGGTTCGTGTCGACAGCAATAAGTCTTCATATAACAGAAACGTGATATAGAGTAATCAACGTAAGATAATCACTGTCGATGGTATTACGAACAAATGGTTTTATAGCAACCGTTGAATTGAAAAATCAACGTAGTTACTATTCTGAATTGTTATTATTATAAGACACTATGTCGCAAGCTATACCTTGACCGATCACATTCTAGCTACAGTGCAACATGATAATGATTTTTATAACCCAGAGAAATCTGATAGCAAATGTGATAGCGTGTGGTCTTTCGACGTGCATTTGATTTCTTCATTTTTGTATATTAACCAATAAAAGTTATGACAGAAGATGCCGTTTTAAACACCATAATTTTACGTAAAACAACACCCATTTAGAGGAAAAAACATCTTGGGTTTCTTTTCCATTGCTAACTTTGGTGTATGTGCAAACCTCATTGTGACTTCAAGATGAAGAACAACAATAAAAGTGTTCTCCCATTGCTTGGTTCTATCATGTATTTGCAGAGACCTTGTCTCATGTGCATTAACTCCATATCCTTTCATTGTTTATTTACCTAGACCATGGCTGACACAGAAAGTTCAATAAATATTTGATCAATGAACCTCAGTATCAACTTTAATTGCAGAACTTTATTTCATTGAGTACCATGCTATCATGTTCCACTGGTGGCTATTTTGGATAAGTGCAGACCTGACCAACAATGTTTTAAGGGACAATCTAAGAAGATGTGAATAAGCCTGTGTCCAAATGGTCAAAACATTTTAAAAAAGTAGCATCTTCTCGGATCGTTTGTGTATCTGACCTACACCTACAAGTACAGAGGATGCTGTTAATTTGGGTTCGGAAATTTATATCTCTTCAATGCAGATCCAGTAAAAACATGCGGATGTCCAAGAACCCATAAACAGTTTCAACACTTACAAAAACGAAATACCGAATCTCCCGGCCGAATCTGCGCTGATATTTACGTTTGCAGATGGCCACATCGACAACTTGTGTAGCTCTACTAAAAATCTAATGAAACAATTGGGAAAAGGACTAGTATTCCTATGAATATCCAGCTGAAAACCGACAATTACAAAATAACAAAATAGGGGATTGAACGCACATGAACTGAATAGGAACGGAATAAACGCAAAAGGAGCACTTGAAAAAAAGGAAGAATTTGTTCAATAGACACCATACAAACAGTTCGTTTCATTAAAACACTCTGCAAACGATAATTTCACGCACATGTCTGCAAACGATAATTTCACGCACACTATACATGAAAACAACTGAATTTACACGTAATGAACGAGTTAAATCGTGTCAAGCGTATATATATATATGGAATAAATGCAATATAATCTATTTGAATGCTTGAAATAATTTCAACGAAATGCAGACTTCCCACGATAGAGACGCTTTGAACAATATGAATCTTTCAGAGCTATTGTACAAATGTACGTTCACAGAACAAGCGGAATCGATTGCATGAGTGATACACGGTCTACACGCTTTGATTTGGTTGAAATAGAGTGAACGAAAACCGCAAGTGAAAAAAGAAATGCACTCTAACAATGTAATGTTAGGGGTTTAGCAACCTGTAATACATGTGTCCTACAATGATAAAGGATGTGACCTTGTAGATTATCACTATGATATGCAAAATACTTAAATAAGTAAAAGGTAACCACAAATATGGAGAAGATAACAGGAAATGTTTACAATGGCCGAAAATTACAATCACGTGCCACAATTTACCAGGGAACTGCACAAGAAAAAAAAAACAATAAAAAGACAAGATGTAGACAGGAATAAAAGCCCTGTCCTTGATAAACTGGAGTTGACTATAAATCGTGTGCGTTTTTGTCACATGTAAATTCACTCAGGTAAGTAAGTAAGTAAATTCTTTATTCGAATTTTGGTGCCCACGAGAGGCAAAATAAGTTTTTTTACAAATAAGGAGGGAAAACTCCATATCCTTTCATTTTCCTAAATGTTTGCAACAATAGAAACTCGGGATAACCGGACTTGGTACCGGCACAAGCGAGAACTAGAGGTAGGGTTAAACCAGATTATGGGTACCCAAGATATTTATTTATCAACCCATGATCCCATGATCGTTCAAGAAACAGACTATAAAATAAAAAAGAAGCCAGTAAAGCATTTCATATAGTTTCTAAGTTATCCCTTGTATTCCAATACTTTCACAAGAATCTATTAAATCTTCAGATTATATCTACTGTTTGCGTTGCCGCTGTCATTTTCAAACTGTTATAATAATTACTTCGGGCTTAGTTGCGTCGGAAACTGATGCTTACGTTGTTTTTTTCCAATTTAATGTTTCTAGTCTTCGAGTAAACAGTCGCTTGATTATAAGTGTCTAATTCTGATTATTAGTGAAGAACCAAACATAACATTTATTTTTGTATACAGTAACTTCGTTATTTTGTTTATTGTTACTAATATAGGTCACGGGTTTAAGGAGTCTCACTCCTGGTGTTGTTTATATAAAGAATTTGATGAAACCTGTTTTAATTTTTAAGCTTTGTAGACTAAATAAAACTGTGAAAAAAATATATAGGTCCATGTGCTTTTAACCGAGATTTGAGACATTTAAATTTGGCGGGAAATGGATTTCTCTTGATTTTCCCTTAATTTAACATTATGACTATTTTTTTTTGGTCTGTAAGTTAGGAAGTTGTATCAAGAATACGGGACGTTCGAGATAGCAACTCTCGTGTAATTGAAGGCGGACACGATCACCTCAGATACAAGTAAGATGTAAAATCTATTCAAATAAATATATATCACATAAAACCAGACAATTTATGAAATTGAAGTGCATCAATAATTTTTCCTATATGACAATTTTTAACTAAATTTTAATTAAAGAAAAAAAAATTAACATGAAGCGTTACAAATCGATTAAATATAAATTACCCTTAGCTCAACAGTGCTCATTAATTTGCGATTCCCTCTAAGTGTATCGATGTGTTGATTTTTTCACGTATCAGAATAGATCTGTTACCGTAGTGAACACTATTCAAAAGTCCCGTATTTTATGAAAACTTCACACTTGTCTTAATTTGACCTATAGAAGACATTAACAAAATGAAAAGTGGATGTCACTGGTCAAAATTCTTTAAGCCATTGAACTGGAGAAAACCAGAGGAGTTCCGAAATCTGATACAAATTCAAAATGCGATGGGTGAGCCACCTTAAAAGATCCGTCTAAAGATGAAGTGTGTTGAAACTAAAATACAGTAACGTAAGAACCGAACAGTCAGATGGACTTATGACGAAAGTGTAGATTTTAACTCTCTAAATATGAATTTTCCCTTTCTGAGCAGCAATAGACCTACCTCTCCAGCCTATGAGGTGTACATTTCACTTTGATTCGTTACTGTCCGTCATGCAGTTCATACAGTGATTTATTAATAGAGCAGAAAAACTGAACCAAAAGCTGATTAGTCGGGGATTTGTTCAGCATTTTTAACTGTCAACCTTCCAGAAGTTTAATGGCCTTCACCATGACATCAATAAATGATATGACGTGTCTGTGTCCCAAATGAAATGGACATTTTCAGCTAGATTTCACGTCTTCACGGATTTGACACAACCGGTTTAGACAAACTGATAGTGTGAGGAGTTTCGCTGAGCAGGACATGCTTACCCTTACTGTACACCTTGTGTCACTCCCGGTTTTCATCGGAGTTCATACTATAATTGCCTTACTTCTGACACTGTCTTTTTATTTCCGTGCCTTTTGACTGTCTCATATCCTTGTTTTGTCTTTGCTTTTTTGTGTGTCCTTTTTGCCGTGTCTATGGACTTTAATTTTTGTAATAAATCATAATATATCTTGTTCCTTATGCATTCAACTGCCATTGTCTAAATTGAACAGCACAAAATCTGTAAATGTTGTGGTTTCCAGACGAGGAGTTTTGTTTTGTATTTAAGTTTGTTTTTTTTATCGTATCAGAATTTTGCGGTTTCCTGATGAAAACGTCAGTTCGCTTGCTTAGAAGTAAAGTTTCATATTATGCAGGTTAAGTTCAATTTTTCATTGGTTCGTCTTTCAGATCCACAGTTGTTGCCCTTGCGTATGCATACTCCACAAACTTCATGGTTTTGGTACTTGATTTTTGATTCGTAAAAGTGCAATACTTTGAACATGCTAGTTACCATTAAATACAGGTCAAGTCTGAATTATATATTCAAAGTAAGTAACAAAACTTGATCAAGCAAAATAATAAATCCAGTCTCCTTTTATTATTGGAATCGGTCATAGATGGGGTATCTCATGTGATCAGCAGATGACCCCTTTCCAAGTTTGTATTTAAGGAGACGATCTTTTTGCAGTCGCATTGATCCTCCATCATTAAAGGAAAATTTTGTATGTATATACTTGTTCTTTTTCAGACGCCAAAGAAGTGATTCTTTAACTTATCATGGCACTGTTACAAAGGACAACATATTTATAGGCCAGACGTCAATTACTCTTAGAGTAGACAACAATCTTGTTTAATGTATATCAAACAACTAATACGATTCATGTCAACATCAAACATGGTTTGAAATTAGGACATATAATTTGCTTCCTGTCTATGGCTTCAAGTTTCAGAATGTCGGTAACGTGATATAGTGACATCAACGGAAGATAATCACTGTTGGTGATAGTAAGCATAAATGGTAAAAATGACATCATATGCAGAAAATAAAATGACAGTAACTTCGTTATTTTGTTATTTAATGGACAAATCAACGCAATAACTATTTAGAACTGTTTAGTAAGAGACTGTGGCAAACTACTTTGACATACTATATACAGTGCAATATAATTATAACTTTCATAACTCAATATTACAGTTCAGGTTATGGCGTATGTTCTATCGGTGGGCTTTTATTATGTTATTTTTTGTATAATATTCCAGTTAAAATTATAACATGCCGGTTTGAAAAGTCGTATATAAGAATAATTATATGAAGTAAATCAACATTCAAGAGAAAAATCCTTAGATCCCAGTAACACATCTTACACAAAATGAAAATCATATTTGGAACAGTCCTGTATTTAAGGATATTCTGTACAAATTACCGGCGTGTATCAGTGGCCAATAGAAACATATTGATTTGATAACTCCACACAATCTTTAAGTTGTTCGTCTTCCTGAAATCACACCACAATTCATTACCAAGTTGAACGTGAAGGTGGGAACCCAAATAGTATTGTTTTTAAAGAAATAATCCATCCATATCTTCCGTGTGATTTCTTTGATTAAACGTTAATTCGTTCTTCTTGGACCTGAAATGTAGAATAAAAAGAATAACAGGAAACACCTCCAATGGCCCAGAAACACAACCACATGCAACAATGTACCAATGAACTGTACAAGAAAAAAAAACAACAAATAAAAAGATAAAAGACAAATGTTACTACGATGGGAACTCGGGAACCGGAACTCGCAAAAGTCAGCAGTAGCGTTAAACCAGTTTATAGGTACCTAAACTCCCACTTTCTCTGTCCCGTTCCCCTATGATCCCCTATGGTATTAACAACAGAAAAATAAAACCCAAAACATGTAGACTAATTACTCCAAGAGCACAATCTTGAAAAGGAAAAGGGACAAAACGTAATTTTGATAAATGAGTCAAGGAGTGCTCGCCGCTAAATTTATCGCTAGATCAAGGAGCCTAGTCTGTTAAGTTAATTCCGAAATAGGAATTATCTAAACAAAGTGACGTATATCTCAAACATCACTATGCAAGAGAAAAACACAACTATTATTGCAACTGTCATGGATATTTAATTCATCGTAATTATTCTTATCTCAAATGCGGAAGGGAATATTTCTGTAGGTAAAAAGTGTAGGACAAGGTTGACATGCGTCAACGTTGGAGGCCTGACGACACAAAAAACTTTGTTCCATTATTTGGTTCTCCCAAGTATTTGTAGAGACCTTGTCTCATTTGCATTTACTCTATACAATTGTTACGTTTATTTACCAATGAATCATTATTTTTCTACTTCAAATAATTAATGACTACATATAAAACGATATTTATTTGGAATCTACAGTTAGTACAATGTGTCGTTTCAACGTGTCTATATAACAAATGAAGAATGACATCTTTTAATAGATCATTTTATTAACCAAATGACAAAAAGGTGCGATAAGGGGCTGATTTGGCCCTAAAGCTCGGTGATTTTTTAAGTTGTACCTGAATATTTTCGTTTATGTTCGTTTGAAAGTTCAGACCCCATTGAAGAAAAAAATACAAAATTTTGGACCCATGACGTCACAGTAGGTACAGTTCTGACGTCACGTTTCGGCTGCTTTTGAACGTTTTCATAGAAATACAAGGAATTTGGCATATTTTCGAACGGTTTTCTTATCGGAATTATAGAGCGCATGCAAGAACCAATTAGATAATTTACAAGCTTGCTAGTACAGATGCATTGGACCTCCCATATAAATATTTTTGTGGTTCTTGTATGCGCTCTATATTTCCCCTTAAGATAAAGTAGTCAAAATTGGTCAAATTTGTCCTTTTTCGACAAAATGTGCAATAGACTATATCCGAGCTCTAGTATCAGGATCTACCCGACAACGTCACAGTATAGCAAAAATTACGTCATAAAGCATAAAACGTCATGAAGCTTTGCTGTTGACATACATTCTTGGTCACATGGGGCGGACACGTTTATGACGTTGGGCGGACAAACAACAGCTGGTGAATCTAAATACCAGAACTCGGATATGGTCTATTTGTTCCATTTTCTACACTGAAAAACTCTGTAGTCGTACATCAATATCCGAGTAATCTTCCTGTTAACTGTGAACCCATATCCATAGAACATCTCAACAAAAAATATTGTGAATTTAAGCATTCTTTATTTTTTGAGGCCAAATAAGGCCCTTACCGCACCTACTCAAAATGACATTACATCAGAATTTTCACTAAGAAGGTGACGAGTGATACTATTGCATCATTCATGCTTACCCTTCCGGAGCACTCCAGGTTTTTAATGGGAGTTAACACTGTAAGTGCTTAAGTTTTTCCTGTTGTATTTCAAACTATTATGTTTAACCTTTACCTTGTACTGTCCGAGTGTAGGAAGTAACATGTACAATGTATTCAAACTGGTTTTGTCTTATGGTTATGATATTAACCAATCTGCTACTGAACAGATCTTCCAACGACACTATTGAAGCAAGTCATGTTCACCCTTCCAGAGCATCTGATGACACCTTTTTGAGAGGTTCACAATGTTAGTGCTTTAATTTTTTGGGACATCTGTGTTGTATTCTGTTTGTTTTGTCTTGGTAATTTACGTTCTCTGTTTGTGATTGCCATGCATTCAAGATTTACGATATTTGGAAATTGATAAGTACAGGATCTTCAGGAGGAAGCAGCTGTATGTCACAGTAAACTTGATCATATCTGTCGATTGTGTCGACACCTTTGTTTTCAAAGATATGCCCATAACCTAGGTAAAACCTCAAGAAAGGGGTCAATATTTATCTCACCGATAAAAAAGCTTCAAGAGTCTGAATCGATTACCTGCATCTAATTTATTTACATCAGTATATCATCAGACCTTTATTTATTTCATAGGGTACAATGTTACAATGTTCCAATTATGGCCATCTTGGATGAAGTTCAGACCTGACCAACAGTTTTAAGGAGACCATCTAAAGACAAATGTGACTAAGCTTTTTTCAATATTGCCAAATAGTTTGAAAAACTTTGCACCTTATGGGATCGGTTAAGGACCTGCCCTGCACGAGTTTTAAAACAGACATCCAAAGGACTGTTGTGGTCCGAGTACCCATTGTGGTTTCAGCGGAGAACATCTTTTCATATAGGGTTCAGTGTTAAACTGTACTCCTGCTGGTCGGGGAACTTGAATGACATGCAAACCTGGTGGACATCTTTTTACAAGAGACCCTAGAAATGAACATATGCATTAATTTGACTAAAATGGCCAAGTTATTTCAGAGAAAACGATTTTTTTACTGATAGGTTCCATTGTAAAAATCTTCTGAAAAACTCGCCGCAGTTTAGCGGCGAACACTCTTTGACCCATGTTTCTAAATTACGTTTTGTCCTATTCGTTCCTTTTTCAAGATAGTAGTCCTAAGAGTAGGTGTTTACTGTTATCTTCGCCTTATAATCAGATGTTTCCAGCTTACGTCCATTAAAAAAGTGTGGATTTTTATTATACTTTTATATATTGAATCGTTTTAAGCATTTTGTGACCACGTTTAATTCAAATTTGTCCGATAATATCGGAGATCTTTTCACGAAACTTTTATCAAAAAGCAAGCCAAATGATCTAATGAACAAGGCAAATAGAATTTCGCCTGCATTAACAGCCTAGCAATAGATTTAGCAAAGTGTAAGGGACCGACCATTTAACCTGAAAGGGGGGGGGGTTATGGGTTTTTTTTCTGGACAGAAACAATTTATTTATTTTTTCAACAAAATATTTTTTTCCAAAATGGGGCAGAAAGCCTCCTTCAGAAATTTTTTTTTCATCATTTTTGGAGCCAAATATTTTTTTCACATAAAATCGGCTCCAAAATATTTTTTTAGAAAAAAAAAACATACCCCCCCTTCAAGTTAAATGGTCGGTCCCTAACCCTGGGCAAGAATGAAAACATCGTTCAACCATTTAATTGAAAGTATATAGCACTTAATAGATCTAATAAAAACCAATGTAAAGATGATTAATATTCCAATGTACATCGAGCTGAAAACCGTATATTACAGAATAACTTACATCTGACTGAACGCTCATGATTTGAATAAACTCGAATGGAGCAGCAAAAAATGGGAATGAAAATGTTCTATAGAAAACCTACAAACAGCTCGTTTCATTAAACAAACTCTGCAAACGATAATTTCATGCACACTATACACGAAACAACTGAATTTACACGATTTGAACGAAATACACCTTGACCACAATAGGCATGTTTTTAACGACATGAATCATTTAGAGATTTCGTACAGCCCGTACAAACAAAGAATGGGACCAATTGTTTCGTGCAAGACGTACACGGTAAAGACACCTTGGACCAGTTAAAACAGAGTGAACGAAAACTGCAAATGGAAAATGGAATCAATATTTAGCAACCTTTAAGGTAATTTCCTACGATAAATAATGATATCACCTAATATAATATATATATATCCATCTTGACCTTGATTGTTCGAGATGCTGACTATATAACTAGATAAGAAGACAATAAAATGCCTATAGTCTGTAATTTGTCCCTGTTAGTACAAAAACTTTTGCAAGAATCTCTTAAATCCTCATATGGTATTTACTGTTTTCGTTGCCGATGTCATTTTCAAACTGTAATTATCATTACTTCTCGTTTTGTTGCGTTGGTTTAACTCTAGCTTATTTGAGTTAGCGTGACGCGATACTATACTAAAACGGTAAACTTCTTAGTTTTTATTTTCCGGAAGTTAGACGTTCATCTTCCGTAATTATAGATATTTTTTATGATATTCTTTTCACTAGCCTTTTGCAATTTGGTTAATGTTAAGACCTGTTCAGAGGTCGTGAAGTTGCTGATGACTTAAGTAGGTTTGAATGGTTCGGACAAATAATTCTACAACTTTTAATGGCTCACCTCGTACAATTTATATATACAATGTAATTAGTATTCAAAAGTTCACTTGCACGTGTACTCGTATTATTTTAAAATTAGTAAGGCAACTGACCTGCTTTAAACGTGGTTTCAGTTGAGGATATAAATTTTCAATCGTTGGTCTTTCAGTTCTTCCTACGAGAAGTTTCTCTTGCCTAATGAACCGAAAATTTTCTTTCATATTTCCATGTAGGTCTGAAGTCAATGTCACGGGTCTATGGGATCTCCCATGTAAAATGGGACATTAATTAAAAGACCATTTTGTAGAGCTGGGGAACGTAAAATTAGGATTAAAAAACAAGAAGACAGATGTCGGGATGGGCCGATTAAAAAACAAGAAGACAGAGGTCGAGATGGGCCGATTAAAAAACAAGAAGACAGAGGTCGGGATGGGCCAATTAAAAAACAAGAAGACAGAGGTCGGGATACAAGAAGACAGAGGTCGGGATGGGCCGATTAAAAAACAAGAAGACAGATGTGTCTTCTGTCTTTTTTTTAATCATATTTTTACGTTTTGACATGTGTATATATTTATTGTTTTACCTTTAATTGCAGTTCGACAAGAATTTTAACTTGTTTGTTTTATCATGCATGTTCAAAATTGGTGAGCCATTTATGAAAATTCGACCGATGTCTCGGATACGATAATTGCACCAGTATAGTGCAATTTGAATTTAAGTACATTTGCTGTTTGACTTTCTAGTCGTGCAATACTGAATTTGTTTGGTTATAGCTTCATTTCGTAAAGATCGGTGTTTTTTAATTCAAGCCACCGGTGTGTTTTATTTTGCTGAAAATTAATCCAGAAAAGTGCTTCAATTGCAATAAATGCGGTATCTGATTTTTAACTTCTTCGTCAGTTGTCATGCCTGGTTAGTCGAACTCGGAAAGTCTTCATTTCTTGCACGAATCATTTGCACACTGAATTATCATTAACGTTACGTATGTACCAGTACATTGAAAATGTTATAAATTTGCATTTATGAAGCAACCGTTTGTATATTTGGGGGCACATAGAACGGTAACTTTGGATCTTGGCATCGTGTCCTTTTTTCGTCACAAATTTGATCCTGCTTTTTTTCATAAAAAATAACGCATCTTGCCTGTTTGTTTCAAATCCCCACTTTCGAATATCAAACGGTTGCTCCCTTCTTCAAAAAAATCATTTTGAAAATAAGAGCTGTTTTTGGTAAATCGTCGTTGTGTTCGGTAAATAGTTGGACCGCCTTGTGATCATACAGGAAAAATAATTTTGTCGTTCGGTGTGCAATTCACGTCAAAGTGTAACGAATTTACGACCACAGTTGATTTCAAAGTAGAAGAAAACATCCCCTTTTGCATTTATTTCATTACAGGTTGCTCTTGGGCTAAACCAAAACTATTGAGCTTATTAAACATGTGAAAATAGATTGATTAAAATAACTGTATTACTTACAAACACTAAAATTATTTGAATTGATTTGATAATGCGTAAGTACTGGCATCGGGTTAATGATGGAATGGCCGCCCAACTTTATAATATAAAGCGCATTAANTATTGGTTGTTTGTTCTCTATCAGTTTTTAAACCTCTTTGAGTTTATGGTATTCCAAACGTTTAGATTTTATCTGCACTGAAGAGACATAAGTTGTCGAAATGCGCATATGCAGAATTTAAATTCACGGTGACTTCGGTATTTAGTTATTTGAAGGGTACTCCAGCTAATAAATAGATAGTTCTAATTCAACTAATCTAACGGTGCAAAATGATTGTCATCTGCCTCAGCAATGAGAAAGTATAACTATAAATCTCTAAAAATTTAAGGTTAAGGATAAATTAACATCATTTTATCTTGTGCGGGATTCTTTTTTTGCATTTACCAGTTCTATTAAGAGGTAAGGGAAAATTAATCCATTTATTTGGAGTCATTACGCCTTGACCACTTATTATAATTTACTACGACAATTCAAGACTTGCAAAACAAGTAGAAAGTAAAATTAGCGTCCGCCTACGTTCATTTATAAATTTATTTGAAACTTTGTAGTTTAAGAGTATAGATTGTAATTTTAATACGATACTTTAAAACATGCTTCTTCATGCACCATGTCCTCATTATCAAATCGTGTGATTAAAATTGATAAATCATCTACATGCTTTCAAAATTAATCGTTGGAGAACCTAAATATTAGAGCAAATAAAGACATTTACAAAGCCGCGGCGGCTGTCATCTTTCAGAATTTGGCCTTAAACAAGGTGCACAAGAAGCCAGACTAGACTATTCGGCCTAATGTTAATTTTGCACTTCCTTATGGGTTAACACAAACCGAGTAGGGGTTTAGATGAAAGCGTATGCACGCATTCAAGTGGCAATTTCTTACAACTTTCTTTGAGTAAAAATTTAAAAGAAACAAAGTCGTCAGTTATGAGCAAATCACATAGACACAGGAACTTTTATTTGAAAGCTGCGTGGTTGCAACAGTGTAAACATAGGGTCTGTTGAGCTTTTCACCGAATGTAAAATAACAAACACATAACATGTAAAAACAAAAACAAACAAAGCAGATCAAAGCATGTACATGATTTAAGACACATAAAAATAAATGAAAATAAATGCATTTAAAGCAGTTAAACCTAGTTTTCAAACTCGAAATAAAACAGTAAACATCATTGCATGAATTACATTCTGAAATAAGCTTTTAAACGGGGAAAAGCTGTTTTCAGTCCTGAAATGTTCAGATAAGCTATTTCATAAAACTTGAGCTGCATATAGAAGTAATTTTTTTGTTGTTAAAAGATGAAGTTCTTAATTTAGAAATATCCAAACTGTTAGTGTGCCTGAAAGAATAGTTTGAATGCTTCATTAACCAAAGTGCTTAAACAAAATAGCTCATTTAAGTTTTGAATGTTTCTAATACAATGCTAGTTCTTATGCAGCGCATCTGTAGAGTAAGTAGCCCAGCTTTCTGTAGAAGATATGACAAAATATAACCGTCGTAGACGAAGTGCTCGTTCTTGAACTTTTTCTTTTTTTTTGTTATTTTCTGAACAAAAATACCTAGCCAAAAATCAAAATTACTGAAAATAAATATTTGAAGTAAGTGAGAACCGAACCGTCAGTCAAAAGAACGAACAATCCAAGGACAAGGACAACATCGGAAAAACTAATAAAAGGACACCACATGAGTACAGGACAAAAAAGAAAATTGAAGACACACATACAGATGAACAACACGGACCCAATAAAAACTATCGGTGAGATCATGTGTACCGGTAGAGTAAGCATCTCCTGCTTCCTAAAAGACACCCGCCGTGTTGAACATGTCAACTCCGATAGTAAAGTCAAATCCGGTGCAGGGAAAAAAATTTAGCAGTAAAGGGAAAGATCTTTCGTAAACCCGGAAACAGATATCCCATAGCGATCGACAAGATCGTGATGTCGACCGCAAAACTTCTGTAGTGATAACAGTCTTTGGTTTCATAACCTTGCTTAAGCAGTCTTTTTGTAAGCAACCGAGCGCTATCAAGGAAGTCACTGTATCGACCACAAGCACTTGAGTAGTGAATGAGTTGTGAGATGTAAACTCCACATGCTGGTGCTTTTGGAATGTTGCTACAAAGAGAAAGGAAGTTGACTATTGGAAAAGTGAAGTCATCGAGTTTGTCATACAGCATAGTTTGTAGTGTACCTCTGTTAGATGAAAAATAGTATTTTTTTCACAAGATAATTTTTAATTTTGAATTACAGTTGTTGGGATCAAAACAGAAGTTTTATAGCAAATTTTTACCTTAAAATTGTCAGTATTATTTGCATTTTGTTTAATTTCATCTATTCTATCAGTTGATTTGACTCAGTCTCAAGGGTTGAAATTATAATTGCATTATCAGGGCTTGAAGAAGACAAACTGGTGTCAACTAAATACTTGACAAATAAGACACATCGTTAAAATATTAATAGTAAAGGGCCAAGTATAGAGCCTTAGGGTACCCCTTTAAGAATTCCGGCCCCATTTCTGAGAATAGATTAAAATAAAATTAGATTTTTTCGACTAATTAAGAAGAATTTAAATTAAGGAACTGGTGTTATACCCTTTGATAGAAATTCGTCGATCAGAATTTCGTGTGATAGCAATCAAATGCCTGAGAGGTTCATTAAAACAGCATCCAGATAATAATTCTTGCACTATTTTGGTTATTCACATTATGTTAAATATTGGACCTCTCGTACAGTATGTTATAATATTGTTACTGAGGCATGTCCGTCTATGATCCACGACGATAAATGATGACAATGTTATGCGGGTTGGTTCCTTTATCAGAGTTTTTTTTTTTACTTTACCAAAGACATATTTGAAAAAATAAACAAAGTATTTGAGTAAAGAGTACACAAATCGATTGATTGAATATTTGTTGAAATGTTTTATGTCCAGTGATCAATGTGTTAGCTTTATCAGGAAATTAATCAGTAAATCAACCACAGAACTGAAAAGTAAAAAAAGGAAAGATATAAAAGCGGAAGGGACAACTAGACAACGAGTTTTGATAGAAACTGGAAAATGGGAGAAATGGGTAGGGGCAGGAAATTTAGCCCTCTTTACGAATAAAAGTGAGTCTACTCTTGTAAAAAAAATATAAAAGGGATCATTATAACGCATGGGACATGGCGTTTCCCCATACAGTTTGTTTTCAATGGTTCGCGGTCATCCTCTCTGTATTATGACCTGAGTGCCCTGCAATGACGGGGCATAACCCTATCCACCACCTGGGACGCACTCAGCAGCTCTGTAGACGGAGCCCCTGAAAGCCGATTCAGGTGCTGGAAACACGAATCGGAATGATAATTAAATGTAGAATTTTCTGAAATATGCTCTGGTAATCTGTCAAAAGGACTTAAGTACATTGTTTGCTATAATTTACTGGTTTTGATGATACTTCGCGATTGATTACATATTTTAATGGCATCGTAACGAAGATGTGAATATATATCGCCATATATTAACTTAAATATCAGAAGAGACTGCGATGAAATTGAGTCAACACTAAAATTTTTAAATGTCATGTACATGTATCAACAAATGTTTACTACAACTTTCCAAAACAAAATTTTGACTAATTTCGCTTTCTTTGTAATTTTGATTACCAAGATAAAAATGTTCGTACATGATTTCATGTTAGTGGAAAATTCTGTTATGTAGAGTTTGTGACCGTGTTACAGATCAGACTAAAACTATATCTATTTCTAATTATCGTCTGAATTTCACATAAATATGATATTGGAATACTTTAAATTTCAATTAATATTCTTAAGTATAAGTACATTGTTATACAGTACCACTCCTGTGGAAAAGAATAAGACAAAAATATTTATAATTGTATCAGGATGCTGATACAAGTCTCCCAAACGAAATCCCAAATCAGACCTCATTGCTTATGTCAGAACAAGGAATCAGTTCTAACATGCCAACTCCCTTCAACTTCATTCTTTTCAGAATTTTCCCGCCTTTTTTAAATTGTCATGGCAAAGGTAGAGAAATTTATAAATCTGGAAATCAGTCCCCATTATGCTTTTTGACCGTTCTGAAAAGTTTTGTTCAATTCTGAGCACGTTTGTCTTTTCCAGACAACAATCACAATTTTGAAATCTTTTAGACTAAAAACAAATTCCATGTATTCTATACAACCTTTCTGTAAGTTTTCATGCAATTCTAAGCAATTTTAATTTTCCCGCCTTTTTGCTGTTTCCATGCCAATGGTCGCCATTTTGAAATTTTATAGACTAAAATCAAATTCCCTGTATGCTATACAACCTTTCTGTAAGTTTTTGTGCAATTCTGAGCACTTTTAATTTTCCCGCCTTTTTGCCGTTTCTATGGCAACGGTGCCATTTTGAACATCTATAGACCTTCTTGCACAACTAGACATTGCTACCTATACTCCTGCGAAGTTTCATTTAGATCTGTTGACTGGTCTCCGAGATCTGCCCTGGACAAATTGTTACACAATTTTTGTCAATTTCCCGCCTTTTTTTTCATTTCCATGGCAACGGTGACATTTTGAAAATCCATAGACCTTCTTGCAGAACTACACATTGGTTTCTATATTCTTGCTAAATGTCAATCAGATCTGATGGGTGGTCTCCGAGATCTGCCCTGGACAAATTGTAAGAAAATTTTTGTCCTTTTCCCGCCTCTTTGCCGTTTCCATGACAACGGCGCCATTTTGAAAACCCATTAACCTTCTAGCACAACTAGACATTTTATGCTCCTTCTAAGTGATGCATGATCTATGAGATCTGCCCCGGACAAAATGTTCAAAATTTTGGTCAATCTTTCCGTCTTTTTTGCCGTTTCCATAGCAACGGTGCCATTTTGGATCTCCGTTTACGGACATGCACAACTAGACATTGCTACCTATACTCCTGCGAAGTTTCATTTAGATCTGTTGACTGGTCTCCAAGATCTGCCCTGGACAAATTCTTAAACAATTTTTGTCAATTTCCCGCCTTTTATTTCATATCCATGGCAACGGTGCCATTTTGAAAATCCATAGACCTTCTTGCAGAACTACACATTGGCTTCTATATTCCTGCTAAATGTCAATCAGATCTGATGAGTGGTCTCCGAGATCTGCCCCGGACAAATTGTTAGAAAATTTTTGTCCTTTTCCCGCCTTTTTGCCGTTTCCATGACAACGGCGCCATTTTGAAAACCCATAAACCTTCTAGCACAACTAGACATTTTATGCTCCTACTAAGTTTCATTCAGATCTGATGCACGATCTATGAGATCTGCCCCGGACAAAATGTTCAAAATTTTGGTCAATTTTTCCGTCTTTTGCCGTTTCCATAGCAACGGTGCCATTTTGGAACTCCATTTACGGACATGCAAAACTAGACATTGGTAACTATTTATTCCTGAAAAGTTTCATTGAAATTGGACGAGTGGTCTCCGAGATCTGTCTCCGACGAAGTTTCGATGCGGAAAGAAAAAGAAGAATAATAAAAACTAGATTTGCAATTGCAAGCAATAGCTGATGTCGCCCCTGGCAGCCAATTCGATGCTTCCATCTTGTTCGCAGCGTCAAAATCTACCTAAAAAATAATTTTTGTGGAAAACCGACAACGTTGAAATTTTGACGTATTTTGGCGGCCATCTTAAAAATGGCGGCCATTTTGAAAATTTTTGTCGGTCCATGCACATCTCATGGTGGTCCAACTTTGTGCCAAGTTTGAATGAATTCTGTCCAGGCATCTTTGAGAAAATAGGCGGACAAAAATCCTTGGAAGAAAGAAAGAAAGAATAATAATAACAAAGAAACGGACCAAAAACAATATGTCGTCCCGACTACGTCAGGGGCGACATAACTAGATTTGCAATTGCAAGCAATAGCTGATGTCGCCCCTGGCAGCCAATTCGATGATTCCATCCTGTTCGCAACACCAAAATCTACCTAGAAATCAATTTTCATTGAATTCCGACAAAGTTGAAATTTTGACGTAATTTGGCGGCCATCTTGGAAACGGCAGCTATTTTGAAAATTTTTGTTGGTGCATGCACATCTCTTATGGTGATTAAACTTTGTGCCAAGTTTAAATGAATTCTGCCCAGGCATCTTTGAGAAAATAGCCGGACAAAAATATGTGGAAGAAAGAAAGAAGGAATAATGAAAAAAAAATAATAACAAAGAAACGGACCAAAAACAATGTGTCGTCCCGACTACGTCTGGGGCGACATATTAATAATAAGAAACAGAGTAAAAACAATAAGTCTCCACAAACTTCGTTTGGGAGACTTAAAAATCCGTTTTTTTTTTATTTTCATGAATTTCCTTTCATCTACATCTGGTAATATCTATATGCCAAAAAACTCGTGAAATTTTTTTCAATACAAATCTTGATAAATGCAATCGCGCAATTACAGCATACACAGACACTCAGTATCAAAATAACAGGTATGGTATTTATAAGACAACTAACGTTGTATGGTTCATTGATTGCCAGGTCTGTGGTCTACAGTATATGAATGGACACCGCAGTGACCTCACCAAAACTAATCTCTGGACGTACTTGGATTAAATAAATATTATCATTATGGAACTAGCTACAGTGACATTCGAAATAATTTTCTGGATCAAAGAGTTATGTCCAGATAGCATTAACAAAAAATCATAGTAATTTAAAGATTGGACTTGGTATGAAGGGCAAATATGATTTGTGAAGATTGTCTAACAGAGCAGGCGAATATACCTTTCCAGTAGATCTTTCCATGAAAGTGATGTTATAATTCTTCGCGAACGGATTTTAGGACACAGTCTGCAAGAAGAGCGAATTAATTTCGGGTGGATCTATCACGGAAATCCTCTTCTGTGAAGAAGCCTGGGCTCTATGTTTAGGAAAACAACTTAATAATGACATTTGTAATTTTGAAAAACGATTTTACGAAACTATCCAATTACACGATACAGGAAGGCATATGGGAATAGTCTACTGAAATCTTCCGGTTGTGTACATATGTACACCCACCAGTAATTCTCAAAGCGCGACTTCTAAACTGTTTCATATCTTCAATGTTTAATTCTGCCAAACCCACTTGAACGAATGCAAATTCTCTGTTGCTATTTATCTCATAGGTTATTGCGGCGTTATTATGTCCAAAAACTTTCTTCTGTGCTCGTCGAAATTCAGTAAGCCAAAACTGAACTTATGCTGTCGAATGTCAAGCTGAATCGTTCCCTGACATAGGTATGATTTGTAGACCTTTCGAAGGATTTGAACACTCTGTAGACCTTTCGAAGGATTTGAACACTCAATTCATAATAGAAATATTTCATATTGTCCACTAGATGTAATAACAAACCACCTTTGGCATCACAATGTACAAATCCGTATTTTGCAATACTAGTATCATATCGGTGAAGTATATTATTTCCTGTCCCATACATGATATTTGCTTACTTTTCTGCTTGTGATTTCATTTAATTATCGTGGATATTTTCAGTCTGCAGATTTTCAAATTCTTGTTTTCTGATCGTAATTCAGTAACATTTGTTGAAAGCTTCTCGTGATTCGAAAATAAAATGAAAAATTACCTGTAATCCTTATTATATGTCTCTCTTAATTTCTATTTATATTGTTTGTAAGGTTATTTTCTCATGATAAAAACACGCCACTCTGATTTGCTCGAAACTCCCCATATGGGCCGTTCATGCATCTTAGACAGATGTTTTTGTGTCGCCTGCACCTAGTGCAGGATCGACAAAAAGGTATCACTATCCGTCGTATTGCGTCCGTCTGTATGGCTTAAATATTAAGCATTACCAGCATATCCTCGTAAACCGCTTGGCGCTTTTCAAAAAACTTGCAGGAATGCTTCAGTATATATTGAAGATGTGCACAATGTATTTTGTTTTTCTTTAATTTTGTTTTTTCCATATTTTACGATGGGTTTTGGACTTTGTCATTTTAGCTTATTGGAGTCTTGAGGAAACGTCTCCATTATCCGCAACTTCTCCTCAACGGCTTTGTATTTTTCAACCAAACTTGCAGGAATGCTCGAGTATATATTGAAGATATGCATCATGTATTTTGTTTTTCTTCCCTTTGTTTTTTTTTTAAGATTTTACGCTGTTTTTGGACTTCGTCATTTAAGCTTATTAGATCTTCGATATGTCACCATTATCAACAACTCCTCCCAAACAGCTTTATATTGTTCAACCAAACTTGCAGGAATATTTCAGCGTATATTGTATATGTGCACCGTGCGTTTTGTTTTTCTTTCTTTTCATTTGATTCGGAAATTCCATATTTTCATTGAACTTATTAGGTCATCGAGTCTTAGGGTATGCCTCCATTATCCTCATCTCCTCATAAACGGCTTGGTTTTTTTTCTATTATGCATGCTTTAAAATATAATTTAGATGTGCAACATTTACTTTGTAATTGTATCTCAAACACAGAAATTCGTAAATATATATAGTGCAGGCGACATGTGTGTTCCGTGGAACACCCAGGCATTTTACATTGAGACCGATTTAAAAAGAGAAAATGTTGTTCTTAATCGTTGAAAAATTGCAAATATTCTTACACCCTAAGAATTTGAACTGTCCTTCTGCTTTGATAAAAGCTGCTTTTGTCTTGCTATATCTGGTAGCCTCAACTGATTTGATGTTGTAACAAACATACATAGAACGGTTTGCAGGTTTAAATAGAATCCAAGTCATGTCTCTGTAATCATCTGTCAGAAAATTAGCCCATAAAGGTATGAAGGGCAAATATAATTTATGAACATTGTTCCAGAGAGCATGCTAGTATTCCTTGCTAGCAGGTCTTTCTACATAAAAGTGTTGTTCTATTTCTTCGCGAACGGCTTTTCGGGCCAAGTCCTCAAGAAAGGCTACTTAATGTCATGTGGATCTATTACGGAAATCCTCTTCTGTTAAGAAGTCTGTGTTCTATGTTTAGGCAAACAAGTTCATAATGAGGTTAGTATTTTCGAAAAAATATTTTACGGAACTATTCAATTACACGATACATATCCAGGCATTACCGAATTTCGATAACATAAAAGACTTTTTGACAAATTTAATAGTTCCCGCAAATTTTCATTGAATACACTTTTATAGACATAAAATTCATATATTAAGGGTACATTGTCCAAAAAATCAAAGAAATGTAAGGAAAGGCCCTTCTCAAGTGTGTTGACGTTTCTACATAGATGAAAAATGGCGTAACCTAATTTCGATAGGGGAGATAGCATCAGCTGTAAATACGTATGGCGGGCATTTTTTTTACCATATTTTGAATGATATTATTTGTAACTGGTGTTTCCATGTTTATATTTGTTATGTTTGTAAATTGCGTTAGAATTATGTAAATATTTGAAATAATTATCTGTATTTAAACAATCTTGAAGTTGCATTTTTTTTAAAACATTTAGCTCTATTATTACTACTCTTTTATATTTTTTTATTTGGTATTTATTTATGTTTTGTTTGCTATCGCCATAGACTCCGTTTCTACCTTTATTTTATTTTTTGTAACAGGGAAAATCAGTTTTTATAAGTCATATTAAATCGGTATTAATGGAAAATACCGTTTTTCTTGTAAATTTAAGGAAATTCAGTTATTTATTTCTCTAAAAGACACTTTCCTGATTTGTTGTTTATTTTGAGACACGTTAACTCTAGAACGTTCTGTACAGAAAAGTACCGAGTGATGACGTAATTAACTTCCTAATGCAATACTAAAAATACTGACCTATCGCAATAAAGTTATAACCGAAATTAGGACATGGCACAATATTGGAATACCCTACTGAAATCTGCCGGCTGTCCAAACCAACCAGTTATTCTCAGTGCGCTACTTCTAAACTTTTCCAAAAAAAAGTCAAGTCATATTTAAAGTCGGTAAAAATATAAAAGATAACATAAGCTCTAACCGACATATACATACAAAAGACACAATACACAAATATTAAGACACATACAAACATGCAAGCAGTAATGTTACTATACAAATAAAAGCTTTATAACATCACAAACACTAAACCATATCTGTTAAATTCTGCCACACCCACTTGAAGGAATGCAAATTCTTTGTCGCTATTTATTTGATAAGGTATTGGCGTTATTATGTCCAAAAACTTTCTTCTCTGCTTGTCGAAAATCAGTAAATTCAAACGAGATAATATTGTTCTTAATCATTGAAAAACTTACACACATTCGGACACCCTTTGAACTTGCACTGTCCGTCTGCTTTGATTAAAGCTGCTATAGTGCTGATAACTTCAAATGCTTTGATGTTATATCAAACATACATAGTAAGGTTTTTTTCTGTTGAAATTGCAGGTTTAAATATATCTCTGTAGTACTATGCCTTGACAAATCATCTGTCGAATATTAGACCTTAAAGGTATGAAGGGCGAATATGATTTTTGAAGATTGTCTAACAGCATAGAATATACCTTGCCAGCAGGTCTTTCTACATAAAAGTGTTGTTATATTTCTACGCGAACGGCTTTTATGACTCAGTATGCAAGAATTGCGAATTAATTTCGGGTGGATTTGCTACGGAAATCCTCTTCTGTTAAGAAGTGTGGTTCTGTGTCTAGGTAAACAAGGTCATAATGAGATTTACTATGTTACGAAACTATCCAATTACACGTTACAGGCAGGAATACCTTCCTAAAATCTTCCGGCTTAGCACATCCACTGGTAATTCTCAAGGCACAACTTTTAAACTTCAATCGTTAAATTCTGCTAAACCCACTTGAACGAATGCAAAGTCTCTGTCGTTATTTATTTGATGAAGTATTGTAGCGTTGTTATGTCCAAAAACCTTCTTCTCTGCTCGTTGAAATTCAGCAAGCAAAAATTGAATGATGTCGAATGTAAAGCTGAACCATTCCACAGGTATGATGTGTTGACCTTTAGACGGATTTGAAGCCAATTTAGTATGAAAATATTTCATAATGTTCTGTTGAATAATTAACAAACCCTCTGTAGCATCAGAATGCACAAAACCACCTGTGGCATCACAATGTACAACACCTGATTTTACCATATCATTATTGAGTATCTCATTTCCTGTCCCATACATGATACATTTGTGCTTGTGATTTCATTTTATTTTCGTGGACGTTTTCAGTCTGCAAAGATTTGCAAATTCAAATTCTTGTTTTCTGATCGTGACTAGCAACAATTTGTTGAAAGAATCTCGTTGTGATTGAAAAAAAAATGAAAAAGTACCCATTATCCTCCTTCTATGTATCTCTTAATTTCTGAAGATAGTGTTTGCTAGGCTTTTTCCAATGATCAAAAATTTGCCGCGTTGATTTTCTGTGTCTCTCCGTATTAGCCGTTCATGATTCTCATACATCAGATATTTTCTTTGGGACTTATTTCAATAGTGACAATATTGTCCTAATTCATCGAAAATCTGAAAAAAATGCTTGCGGTCTTTAATTTGTACTGTCATTCTTTGAATAAAGCTAAAGCTGCCTTTCGTCATTAAAAATCTCGTAGTCGCAAAACTTTGTGTTGAAACACATGAGTATTGGTGTGGATGCCATTAGACAAAATCTGGAAGGTATCTGACTTTCTTTTCTTACAATGTCTTACTTTGTTGTGTTTTGAATTATGAGAGCGCCGGTTTTATCAATGTCTACCATATTTTTTTATTTATAATTTTGTTTCCTAAACCTTTATGCAGTGTATTCTGGCGTAAAGTTTCACATTGTCAGCCTCACTTGTACTGTTAATAGCTGACTCCGGATGCAGTTTACTTTGGCTTTCAACATCAAAAAAGGTTGTTCCATTTCACTGCTTCTACTACAACATAGATAGATTTTTGATTTTTATATACACCCTCTTTGCTTACAAATATTTGCAAAGAGGGTGTATATAAAATCAAAAATCTATCTATGTTTTAGCAGAAGCAGTGAAATGGAACAACCTAAAATACTCGGGTTTTTTTATTGTTCGCTTTTGGACCAAAATGGCCAGGGCGAGAAACATACTTTAACATTGAATCATGTGGAAAACCACTTTCATGGATCTCCACTGAAAGAGCTAGGTCAATTGCAACCAAATAACTTCATACCCAAATTACTGTAAATTTGGTTTCTGCATGTGTGCATTTCGACAACTTATGTCTCTTCAGAGCAGATAAAATCTAAACGTTTGGAATACCATCAACTCAAAGATGTTTAAAAATTGATAGAAAACAAATAACCAAAGTGACCTAAATGTAAAGCCAAAATAAGTAAAGGACAGAGCTTTGCATGGGGGAGATATACTCCTTAGCTACAAAAAATTAGATATTGCAAGGGTCCAAATAGAATATTCAATTGAATTAGAAAATTCAATTGGAACCAAACTTAGCCAAAAAGTCCTTGTGTGGTTCCCTGCAAGCTGGGAACTTTATTCAACATTTTCAGAAGAATACCACCTCTTAAAGTTAAAGTAAAATTACAAACGTAGCATAGGCAAACATTTAGCAAGTAAATTCCGCACAAGCCCGTGCTAAGGGCCATTTTGAACTAACTTTAAGCTTCGAGTGTGCTCCTGTTGTTACGGATCGTGTTTTGTCTTTCCAATAGACCTTTAAATAAAAACAAATGCTCAAGCTATGTGAGAAGTTAGAAAGAACACGAAAAGAGAACAATGTTGCGTTACCACCAGATGGATTAAATGTAGATGAGAAGATTTTTCATGTTGGAAAAGTCAGTATGTGTAGTAATACACCTCACAAAAATCAGCTAAATTAGGAGAAAAAAAGACACAGACCAAATAAAACCTTGTTGTTTTTCCGTTTTAGTAGATGACAATGAAATAGTCTGATGTATTCTTTACAATGTGATTCATCATCCGTGCCATTTTTTTTTGCAGATAAGGGCTGCCTAAAAGGGACTATTAATTAGATTTCAGAATTGTTTTCATAATTTCTATTAAGTGGAGAATGACTATTTTTATTCTCTTTGCAGAGATGGTAAATGGGGTGAAGTTATTGTCGTTATTTTTTGAAAGCTTTGGTAAAGCTAGCGTTATTGTCACGAAAGCTCTCGAAGTCCACTACCAGTGATATTGTGAAATGGGAAAATGTTTTCTTAAGATATTTCATAGAAGAAGAGTCAGTATTTGTAGTTAACTTATGTTTAATCAAGGGAAAAGATACAGTCCAAATAGACCTAATAATTAGTTTTTACCTTTCCTTGCATGATAATGAAATAGTCTAATTAACAATCAAAGGACATTGAGCAAATATACATCAAACAAAGTCTCTACAAATACTTAGTAAAACCAAGCAATGAAAGCAGAGGAAAAAGACACAAAACAACTCGACTTTATAATTATTACTCTCCTTTCCTTGGATGATAATAAAACAATTTAATTAACAATAAAAGGATATTGAGTAAATGCACATCAGACAAGTCTCCACAAATACATGGTTAAACCGAGCAAGTATGACGTTTTTAAACTTGTAATAAGATAATTTATAAACAGTTTTACATCTTCAAAGACCAATTAAACGCTGGTATTAATCCTAAACGAATCATTCTTAATCGAGCCAAGCAGTCGCTTGAACTGCAATTATTTGAGGCATAGAACGTGGAGAAGCAAAATTGTACCAATTAATCTATTTTGGCGATACATATAAGAATAATGCTGTAACAAAAAAAAATAGATTTGCAGTTGCAAGCAATAGCCGATGCCACCCCAGACTCCCCCTTTGATGATTCCACATTGTTCGCGGTGTCAGAATCTACCAGAAATCAATTTTCGTTGAAATCCGCCAATGTTGAATTTTTACGTATTTCGGCGGCCATTTTGAAAATTTTTGTCGCATAGATTCCTTCCTCTCATCTTACTGAACATTTATACAAAATATGAACTAATTCCTATAAGCAGTTCCCGATATATACAATTCCAAATTTTTCAACGTAAATTGGCGGCCATTTTGAAAATTTTAAACGCGCAGCATACAACTTCAGATGGTATTCCAACTTTGTGCAAAGTTTGAAATCAATTGGTTAAGCCACTTTAAAATAATCGCTCGGACAAAATTATTGGAATAATAATAATAATAAAAAGAATAAGCAATAGCCTATGTCACCCCAGACTCCCCATTCGATGATTCCATCTTATTCGCAAGCTCAAAATCTACCTAGAAATCAATTTTCGTTAAAATCGGACAATGTTGAAATTTTGACGTATTTCAGCCATCTTTGAAATGGCGGCCATTTTGAAAAATTAAAACGCACAGCATATAACTTTAGGTGGTGGTCTAACTTTGTGCAAAGTCTGAAATCATTCAATCCAGCTATCTCAAAATAATCGCTCGGAAAAAATTTATTGGAAGAAGAAGAAGAAAAAAAAAATAATAATCAGAAGAAACGTAGAACAACAGCATGTCACCTCGACTACGTCTGGGGTGAAATAATAATCAGAAGAAACGTAGAATAACAACATGTCACCCGACCTCGTCTGGGGTGACATAAAAAAAAACAGACAGTTTTGAAAGAAAGAAAACAGATATATATAGTGAAACTTGATTTAAGGGGTCACCTTAGGGAAGGAATCAAACTGGTCGTTTAAGAAAGGTTGCCCTTTAAATCAGGTTCATTTAATATGAAATTAGTTAAGAAGGGAACTAGAAAATGTGACCTTTAAACTATATTGTATATACATTGTATAATGCACTGCTTTAAATGCCCGAAAAAAAAATGATTATATGATTAACCGTTAGTTTACCTAGGCTGCGGACAGAGAATGAAATTTTATTTCGTACAAACAACACATGTCAAAAATGCATTTTGTTTGTAAGGTGGGCACCTTAGAGTTCCGCAAATAGCTTTCACTGGAACAAACAATTTGCCGTCTTCATTAGCTGCCCCGCCGTCCAAAACCTGAGGAGAATAATCAACACAGACATATTCTGACGCTGCAACGATCCCATGTCCATCGTCGCCTCCGGCAGCAAGTCTTCCGTAATATTCGCGCTTCCATCCTGCAGCGCATCTAGTTTTCCCAGGTATCATCATTAGAGCCGTTGTTTCGGTAGCTCTGCAGACAGCACATGGCACGTCCTTCTGAAATAAATCGGTGCCAAAATAATTATCTTCGTACTCAGCGCCATATATGGTGCTCATGTGGCCATAAGGACTCATAGAAGCATCTCCAGCTATAAAATCCGGATCGTGTGGTAAACAAACATAATTAACTGCAGCGCCATTTTCACTATAAGGGCCACCACCAGCAAAGCCTGAAAAGAATATAAACTTACAATTTCGACATGTACATTTCATAAAATAGGTACTAATAACTAAATACCGAAGTTACCGTGAATTTAATTTCTGCATATGCGCATTTCGACAACTTATGTCTCTTCAGTGCAGATAAAATCTAAACGTTTGGAAGACCATTAACTCAAAGATGTTTAAAAACTGATAGAGAACAAATAACCAATATGATCTAAATGTGAAGCCAAAATCAGCTAAGGACAGAGCTTTGCATGAGGGAGATACTCCTTAGTTTTCAGTACAAATTTACAAAAAATTAGATATTGTAAGGTTTCAAGGTTTCAAGTAGAATCGGCTTTCGGGTCAGCACCGAAGTACTGACTACTGGGCTGGTGAATACCCTCGGGGACTAACTGATAAAACAATACTATATACGATATCACAAAAATTCACAAAGGAAGATTTGGCAAATAATTTCAAATTAATTATTTAATTTTCTTATTATTGACAATTTTATGAATCAATAATTCTTACATATTTGAACATTATCAAAAATTTTGACACTATTGGCTGCATTTAAGTGACGACCATTTGATATACAGGTGGTCAGGTGGGGGGGGATGTCGGGGTCTAGACCTAATCGCCCAAGCCCCTCCCCCTGAAAATCAAATGGTCGTCCCCTTACTACCGATAGCAATATATAAAGTCGTTTATTTTTCGACACACCAAAGATCGTCCACCGAGCTACATTTTAAATCATATTAAAAATTCATACGTCAAGACGATCAAATAATACAAAAACTTAAAAATTATATATAGATAATACTTTTATTACTTATCTCCAAATTATATAAGAATTATGAAGATTAAATATCGTGTTGTTAACGGATTGGCCGATTGATTGATTAGTTAAGAGTTTGAGTTGCAATATTTCAGCTATATAGGACGAGAAAAAGTTATTCAATTAAAAAATCATTAGTAAACGAAAGAAGTAAAGGTGGGACAGCCGCGGCAATGACTTTGGTTTGCCACTTGAAAAGGAGAGAAACGGGTGGGGTAGGAAATTTAGCCTTCTATACGATACCCAGCGACTCTGCTGTCCTTAGAAAGATAAAGAAGGGGTCTTTATACTGTATGGAGTGCCGTTTCTCCATACAGTTTGGCTACAATGGTTCGCGGTCAGGCATTCCGTATTATGACCTGATTTGCCCCGCATAGACATGGAATTCTCCTATCCACAACTTGAGGACACGTCCGGCAGCTCTGTAGCCGGAGTCTTTGAAAACCGATTCGGGTGCTAGGCCATTTTAAAGGTTTATACTGGAATATAAACGGGATCTGGTCACTCGCAAACATATATAAAAAAATACCTTCAGAATTTTATATGTTTGTGAGTGAATTAAATTCCTAGTAGAATACCGACGAAACAAAGCACAAGATTACATAAATCAAACGATAAATGAAAGGGTATGGAGTAAATGCACATGAGACAAAGTCTCAATAAACACATGGTAAAAGAAGCAAAAGAACAACGCTTTTATTGTTTTCTTCATTTTGAAAGTCCAGAAACAAAGCAAAAATTAGAACACAAGAAGACAGAGGACTAAAGACACTACACACCCACAACACACACAAACACAACAAATACAACAGTGAAACACAAGAACTTAAATACTAACAGCGTGAACTCCACAAAACAGAGTGACAAAAAATGCTCAGGAATGGTAATCTTGATCTGTTTCTCCACTCTTATGTGTCTGAATTTATCGAAGGGCTTGAATTCTTCAAAAGAAAGATAAAACACTGGCCGAATCCTTATAGTAAGATCATATTTTGTCACTTTGGTGATTTTCTTCATCTGATCTACCCAAAAGAGCTCGAAATTAAGAATACTACAGACACTTCCACATCGGCGTCATTCCTTGACCTTCATCTTGAAATTGACAACAGAGGTAGACTTCAAACTAAGCTGTACGATAAACGCGATAACTTCACTTTTCCAATAATCAACTTCCCTTTACTTTAAAGCAACACCCCAACAGCGCCGGCATACGGAGTTAACATCTCTCAGCTCATTCGCGTTTCAAGAGACTGTGGTCGATACAGTGGCTTTCATGATAGAGCCCGGTTGCTCACAAACAGGCAACATAAACGAGGTAATGTTTCCCAAAAACATCTGTCCAGAAGTTTTACGGTCGACATCACCATCTTATTGACCGGTATCTGTTTCCTGGATGACAACATATCTTTCCCTTTAAAAGCTTAATTGTTGCTTCCTTTACTGGGTTTGACATATTTGTCATAAAGCGTTTAAAAAAGTGTTATATCCAATAAGAACCAATGAAAATGTTTTTTTTCTTAAAAGTTTTACCCTTCGTTGATTGGTGCTCTTTGTTCAGATAATTCATTGATTCCTGATATTTTCAGCATCCATCACGTCATAACGATTAGTGAAAGGATAACTATATACCGAGGTTACTGTGAATATGAAGTTTAATGCATCTGACACAAAGTCTCTGCAAATACATAACGAAACAACTTAATGCAACGACACTTTTGTTGTTCTTTATCTTCATCTATAGCATTACCAAATAATCTGTTAATCATGCAACTTTGGTATATTCTTTCTTTATATAGTAGACACCATGAGGCCTTCAACCATAAAACATGATGCACTTACCTTCATAAACAAGTTCTGTTCCATTCCCTGGACAAGTTGTTCTCCCCCATCTTGTATATATTACACCGGATGTATCTGCAAAAAAATCAAAATAAAAAATATCTTAAAAAAAAAAGCCAAAGAAACAATTACTACTTTCTTTCGAAAATTCTTTTAATTTATTTTGCTACATGTATGGAGAAGGTACATGTATTAAAGAATCATGTCATGTGCATCACAATTTGCAGATATCATTGATAATAAGTTTCAAATTTGTGTGCAGAAACTAAATTTACAGTAACTTTAGTAATTATACCCCCGCTTTGGAGGGTGGTATATATTGATCATGGTGTGTGTTCGGTAGTTCATTCGTTTCTTTGTTCGTTCGTCCGTCCGTTCGTTATTCCGTCCGCCATAGGGGTACATACTTTGTTCTACAACTCTTCCTAGACTGCTTGGTGAAATTTGATGAATCTTTCACAGAATGTTCAGTACACATTATATCATCTATTTAAAATTTTGATTTGATCTTTTAAGGGGGGGATGGGGTATATATTTTGTGAACTGTGCTCAGAGTTTTTCTAGTTTGTTATCTGTATTTTAGTATGACTTATAGGATCAAACTATCTGTGTTTTAGGATAAAACTGATGCAGGAAATACCGGTCATTCAGGCATGAGACGTAATTGTTAGTCGCGTTTTACAGACTTCAAGATTCAAGATTTTATTAAGCAAAATAACTTTGACGTATGTACAATAACTTAATAAATTTGATCACTGCTTTTTATGCAGCGAAAAACGATGATGGGGAATAACAAAATACCAAAGTTACGGTCAATTTAGTTTCTGCAGATGGCCATTTTGACAACTTATGTCTCTTCAGTGCAGATAAATTCTATACATTTGGAAGACCATAAACTCAAAGACGTCTAAAATCTGACAGAGGACAAATAACCAAATATGATATGAAAGGGGGCTTAATCTTTTTGCCTAGTTTGTTAAATAGTTTGTTAATGTGTTTTTCATGTTTCGAATGCACATTTTAAATTCCATGAACTTAATCATGGCTTGCACTATACCTTTTATAAATATATCTTGAATGTTGACCGATCCGAGTTTCAGATATTTTACATGAGTACCTTTTGTTGGAATTTAAGATACTTAACACTATGAAATTAACCATGAAATGTTACCAATTTCGAACCTGAATCATTGTTATAACCTTTCAATGGTAGCTGCAGGCTATCATAGTTACATATATTTCTGACAAACATTTTACACCTTCCTTTTTTATGCTAGAATGTTTAATCTTGAATGCTTGACTTTAGGATGCCATTTATTTAAAATTTTAGCATTGTATATATTTTTTGAAGTATAACTTTTCACTTTTATATTCTTTTGGCAGGCTTTTGCAATTTATACCAAACTATTACCTATCTTTAGCTTGGCTCATGACGTACTTGAAAGAAACTTTATGCATGGTTTATTGCTGCGGTCAAGCGAGTGGCAAAACTTTCATCAGTTTATCGTAGTTAAGATTTGCACCCCAAGCTCTCTACCTTTCATTGATTCGCCGTCGTGTAAAGACAACATTGTATACATTTGTCAGGTTTTCACGTCTGATATATCTACAATGTAGACATTTGACATCGATGAATCTAACACATAGTGTAAGCTTGGGGTGTTAATCTTGACTTCATCACAATAAAAGTTTTGCCACTTCCTTGACCGCAGCAATATCTTATGAAGTGTAGACTTAGAGGCTTTGTATTTGAAATGGGTAAACCCTTGCGTGAAATATTTCAGTCGATACCATAATATTTGACCCGATGCTCAATTTAACAAAACCCGCTTTGGTTTATCTTCTGAGTGCTAAATAGAATGTTTTCCATATTTTACAGGTGTATTCTTTGTGATAAAAATCAATGAATACAATAATATTTCATCTTATGACTTTGACATTGATATGACGTTAGTTTTATAAAAACGTATTATAGTGTATACTTTCGAAGGGCAAGTGATTTGGCTACTATTCCTCTGGCAATAAGACTTTTATTTGAAAAATACCCATTAATTTCTCAGAGGTACGTAAATCTGCATTGTATATTTTTTTTTCATCTTAGGTAATAAACTGTAAAAGGATATAGAGTAAATCAACATGAGAGAAAGTCTCTACAAGCCTTTATTGTTGTTCATATTAGAATGAACTTCAATGTTTGAATTTAACCTATCAACGCATCGCTGCAAAGATTGTATCAAAGTGAACCATTTGTGCTTGTTATTACCGAGTTTTCTATCGGAAAAATCCGCTTATTAGAATGGTGAAACGGCGGGCGGGCGTACGGGTGGCTGCCAAAAGGTGCATCGTTTGTCCGAAGCAAATCTCCTACAGTTTTCGAGGTAGAAGGTTTATTATTGCAGATCATTTGTACATATATCAAAGATGTGCATGTTACTTTGATTATGATTTCTGATAATTGATGCCGAAATTGCCAGATGTTGAACTTAGTCATTTTACGTCAAATATCTGCCTATAGGATACCCCTTTTGTCCGGAGCAAATATCCTACAGTTTTTAGATATAAGATGTATATTTTGCAGAATATTTGCACATATATCAAAGCTGTACATGTAACTTTGATTTTGATTTTTACTGATATATGCGAAAATAACCAGTGTGTTTAACTTAGTCATTTTTACGTCAGATATCTGCCTATAAGAGTACCCCTTTTGTCCTGAGCAAATCTCCTACAGTTTTTGAGATAGAAAGTTTATATTTCGCAGATAATTTGTACATATATCAAAAGTGTGCATGTAACTTTGATTTTGATTTCCAACAGACAATTCCAAAATTACCAGTTGTCTGCCTATAGGGTACCCCATTTGTCCGGAGCAAATCTCTTACAGTTTTTGAGGAAGAAGGTTTATATGTTGCAGATCATTTGTACATATATCAAAGGAGTGGATATTACTTTGATTATGATTTCTAATAATTTATACAAAAATTACCAGTTGTTGAACTTAGTCATTTTTACGTCAAATATCTGTCTATATGGTGCCCCTTTTGTCCGGAGCAAATATCCTAGTTATTGAGATGGACGGTTTGTATTTTGCAGATCATTTGTACACATATCAAAGTTGTGCATAATACTTTGATTTTGATTTTGATTTTCTGCAATTTATACCAAAATTATCAGTTGTTGAGCCTAGTCAATACCATGTCAACATCTGCCAACAAGATATCCCATTTGTCCAGAGCAATTTTAAAAATATGCCACTTCCAAGGAAGGTTAAACACTGCAGATTGTCCAAAAAGTGTACATTTCAGTTATTCAGGATTGACCTCTGGGTAAGATATACTGTCCATTTAAAAGAAAATCCGGTTTGCTGTCGCATTGACAGCTTTCCTCTTGTTACTTAATATAATAGAAAATATATTATCAAAAGTTTTATAATGGGATATGTTTAAATAGACCACGCCTCGTCAATAAAACTACAGTGAGGTCTACTGTTAATGGTCGCACCTTTTCCTTACAGTTTGACAATGATATTGACTGAAACGGTAATGTTATACATAAGAGTAAAAAATACTTAAACTCGCCTAACAAACTTATAAAACCTTTAAATCGTCTAATTCATAAGGGTTCTAATTACGTTATTGTCGTCAAGTCATTACGTATGGCCTTCTTTGGTATTAACATTGATTTTTTGATAGGGTCTTTGCAATTTAACTAAACACATTCTAAATTTCTAAAATCTGTATTGCATGGACACGGGTTATGTATTCCGGTATATACATGAAATCATTATTCTAAACTCCTCACAGGAAGGGATCTTGGTGGAAGCTGTATACTGAGGGTACATAACTTACTTTGTCAGTTGGTGATGGGTCTGGAGATGGCATGTCAGTTAACTGCTAGTAGTCTCTTGTGATTTCATGTTTTTGTCCGTATATTTAGTTCTTTCAGTTTCATTTTTCACAATTGACTCAGTCCTGTTGCCAACTGAATTTTACTGTTGTTACAATTGTTTTTACTCCCCTTTGGGTCGTTGTCTCTTTGACACATTCCCCGTTTCCCTTCTTTTTTCCACAACTGTTCGACGATCAACCAAAGCATATTAATCTTGACGAACGCTACAATGCAGCTGAAAGTAAACTTCATGTTTCATTATCTGAAATTCAAACCGAAACCGTCGTGTTCAATCTCCTGCTGCTTGTATAACTATATATACAGAGATATATAGCTATAAATTTGCATATGCATATCAATTTCTCTGGTTTCTCTTTAGAAAGAATCACATGAAATGGACAAAACTAGATACCTGCTTGTCTCTGTTGTAACATATTGACTGTCTGTTTTAGGTCTTCCACATCTCGAAGAAGTTGTTGAACATCAAGATCATTTACAAGAATCCGTTTCTCGCCTGAAGAACAGTGTGAAGTTATGAAAATAAACGCAAATGTCACAAAATGAGTGCACTTCATTGTTACAAATACCGGAGTGATAAGAAAAACGGATTTGGTTAAAAGGTCGAGATCATTTGTGATAACGACAATGCCGGAACTTCAAAATAGAAACTATTGAAATTATAGAATGATTTCATTGATTGATGTCTGTCTGACAACGTGCGTTTTGCCTTCAAAGAAGTAAAAGCTGACCAACCTCAATATACGAAGAAAAACTACATTAACTATTTTGAAATGTACCGTTTTCAAATGAAAGCTTTTCATTAGAAAATAGATAAATAATAATAAAAAAGTTCTAAGTTAGAATAAAAATATTTTAACCCTCTGTTTGTTATAGTGAAAAAGTTTCATGTCCGACATTCAACTGCATGAAAGTAACATGTTTTACATTTTGAATTCGACATCATAGTTTTAAAATAAAATGTTATCTTTTTATTAAAAACACTCAATTCGACTGCTCCATTTTTAGCATCGCAATGATCCAGCTCGTTTTATTAAATTGAAACACTAAAGACGTTCAGTATTCAACGTTCAGTAGCGATTTTAGGCAAATACAGGATGTCAGCTTGAACATTTCGGCATATTTCTTATTTATTCTATATTCCATCCACAGCAAAGCAGTCATGGTTGTCCGTCATCGTTAAACCTGGTTTAAGCTACCATTTTATTTCTAATTCGGGAATATGAGGGCTGTCCTTATTTGATCTGTGTGTTTGTTTGGGTACAAATACTTGGATTTGTCGTTCGTTCAGGGGATCTTCTATACTGGTTTATCCATGTCATTATGCTCATGGTGACTTCATGATGAAGAACAACAATAAAAGCGTTGTTCATTGCTTGAATCTGACATTTATTTATATAGACTTCGTCTCATATGCATTTATGTAACATTTTTATTCAAGTCGATGATTATCAAAGCAGGAACTTATGTTTTAGCCAAGAAACTGTGGAATTATGATAATCAAAGACATGTAAATGATGGATTTTATTCTTTTTGTCGGTAACTTTATCGTTTGATAGAGCAAATTTTAAAAATTGAAAAACAATTTCAAGAAGTAGGGAAATATACTATTGATTAATAAACGAATTTATAAGGTGTAGTTGTATGATTTCTTTGTTTACATGGATGCACTGATTGACAAAGTAGGCGTGGCCTAAGATGCAGTTGGGTGCAGTCATAACCTCTCGCAAAGTTAACTTAGAACTGTTCTAATGACTGCTCTAAGTTAAGGGACAGTTCTAGAGCTGCTCTAGAAAAGTGCTCTAAAAACAGTCATTGCCAAGAACTGTTCTAAAAGCAGTCAAAGATTAGAACTGTTCTAAAAGCAGTCATCGAGTAGAACTGTTCTAAAAACGATCATAACCTGTTCTAAAAGCGGTCATTGTCTTCCGTATGACTGCTTTTAGAACTGTTATAAGTTAACTTAGAAAATGACCGTTTTTATGACCACTTTTAGAACTGCTCTAATTTATGACAACTTTTAAAACTGTTCTAAGTTAACTTAGAAAAATGACTGTTTTTATGACCGTTTTCATAACTGCTCTACGTCTGCTCTAAGTTAACTTCATATAAGTTAACTCCAAGTTTCACCTACTATCACAGGCCAAGAAACTTGATTTAACTTAATATTTTAGAGAGGGACACTCTACATCCTACATGTATATGGGAAAAATTGTTCCAGAATAAGAATTTTTAGAAACTAAAATAAGAGATTTTAAAGCATCTGTTTTCATTAACAAGTAGGTGGGTATAAACTCAATTGATAGTGATAAAAATACCTACCGATAGGAATGTACTTAATAACAGAATCAGACACTGGCTTTGAAAAATTGCTTACTATTATTAAATCAATATCAGACAATGATTTTGGCCGTAAAACTGTGAATCATGTTTGGGTTTTTACTTTAAAACAGTCAGAGACTAGATGACCACTTCATACAATAACTACTAGTCATTTTGGATTAGCGTCTAATTGGTCTTTGGCTTCAACATGTGACTTGCTCCTATGTTCAGTTGGGGAGCTTGATAAACTAAAACTATCAAAACTAGGTTCATTTTGAAACAAGATTTTATTGAAACTAGATTTATTACTTAAGGAATCCTAGGGGTTAAATGAAAACCATCAGCCTAACAAGCAGTTTCATCCAAAGTATGAACTTCCATTCAAAAATAGGCATAGCCAATCTTGTTCAACTAACATTAGAGTTTCATCTTCACTTTTTCTTACAGTTTGAAATTTCAGCGTGTATGCCTCTGGTACTAGTTCATACCCCTTTTAAGTACAGTTCCGTGTAAAATTGAAAAATCTGGTGGATTATCAGTGAAATGAATTTTCTCTTGTTGATTTTCCAGTGTGAGAAATATACCCAGGTATTCTTCTTCACTCATTACATATTCCAGAAATAAATGACAGGTTTTAGTACTAGTATTTAATTTGAACAAATGCTATAGGTCTATGGGTAGACTCAGAGGTTATCCGCAGTAAAAAAAAAAGATTAATGTAGCCCTTTTTTCTCTTGCTGTTTGCAATTTTAAATGTTCTGACGACATTCGTAATATATTTCAATGATGATATTTCTTTATTACAATTGTCAAACATATGTTACGAAATGTTTTCTTTAACGCTTCAAGTAAAATAGTGATGTATTTAAAAATGTTGGAATTATAAAGGAAAATATGCAAGAAGGCGTGTAATTGTTCTTCCATTCAGAATAAATGGATGATTAAATATAGAAACGGAGGAGAGTAGTACAAAACTTCTTTGTGAGTGGTGATTGAGAACAAAAATTTCAGAAAACTGCATAATTTCAGAAGAATAATATCAAAATAACTAAACTTATCATTATTATGACTGCAGTGTAAAAACATCGGAGCTTAAACACCCATTTTAAGTATTTCAACAATAAAGATGACAAAACAATATAATAATAATAATAATAAGCTGCTTTCTGAGTGAAACACTATACTGGTATGTTCAATGACAAGTAATTTTTCTGCTCGTATTAATATGTTACATATCAATTTCAGTTACCTAAGCAACAATGAAGGAATATTATGGAGTAAATGCACACGAGACAAAGTCACTACAAATACATGGCAAAATTAAGCATTGGTTTTATATCTTATTAAAAGTTGCAGTTACAATTTATCTTGTAACACTTACCCGCGTCAAGAAAACAAGTTCCCGAACCAGCTTGAATATAAAATATTTAGTTTCTTGATATTTGGGTTATTGGATGTGGTTTGTTTCCATTGATTTATCCATTTTTTTCCTTTTTGGGGCCATTTAGGGCTTGCTATATGGTGTGAGGTTCCTCATTGTGTTGAAGACCGTACGGTGACCCCTAGATGCTTTGTTTTGGGTCGTTTTAAGGCCCTGTCACACTATAATGCACAGCACCAACGTGTGCCCAGCGTGTGAGATTATTTTTGTATATGCTGGTGTGCGTTATATAAGTAAGAGGCACGTTCGTAACACGTTACAAACACGTCGACACACGTTGGCGTGCGTTGTTGAACGTAAGGTGCGTCGGAAATTTTTGAACATGCTCAAAATTTCACGACGTTCGACAACGTGTTGTTGACAAGTTATGCAGACTTTAGACGGACGCTAGAGGTGCGTTATGCACGCAATGTGTGCGATATGCAGTAGTTTCTCCATAGTTGTTTTTAACGTGTAGAGAACGCAAACCGGGCGTCCTTGTAAATAAGGAGAAACGTATTAGCCGATGTTTTATTATAAAAATAATGGTTAAAGAGCAAGACAAAATTCCAAAGTAATGTAAATAGCTGATTTATTTCAGTATCATACTGACATATTGTTTTGAAAATATTTTTTTTTATTTTTGAGGGACCTATCCCTCGATACTGTAAATTTGTCGATTTTTCGGTGGCATTTCTATCCATTTCTTCATTTGCAAATGACATTGAGAAGAATTTCAAGCTGATCTTGCAAAGATCGTCAAAACGCTATACAGACGCTCTATAAATGCTAGAAGACCGTTATGTATGCGGTCGGTATACGTCTAGAACGCTAGGAAAACGCCTTTACAACATTGTCGCACGCTGTAACACGGTATGTGGGCATTGCGTTCAAGTTATGGGTAAGTTTTCCGTGCGTTGTAGGCCGTTAGCCTGACGCTATGGATGCGTCCAACAAGAGAATATCGTCAATTTCTTCGGCGTGTGCCAACGTTCTCATAAAAATTCGCGAACGTCGGCACACGTTGGCTAGAACGTTATAGTGTGACAGAGCCTTTAACCTGGATATGGGATGTTGTTTCCTTGACATTTACCCCATTTCCTTTCTTCTTCATAAATTTTACTGCCTTTTATATTAGAATTGATACAATTTTCTTAATAAGCCAGCAAAACGGCAGTAGAATACCGAAGGACCAATGAACAAGATTACATAAATCAAAGTCCAGAGACAACACAAAAGCAAAAATACCAGAAGACGGGAGATCAAAGACTCTACACAACTACAAAACAAATGGACTACAAATACAACAATAAACCTAAAGCACTAACAGTGTCAACTTTTAAAACGAGTCAAACGACTTTGTTAGAATACTTTGGCTGTTACTATCAAAAACTATTCCTATAAACTTTAAGCACAGTATATTTTACGAAAGGATATGGAGTAAATGAACATGAGACAATAACACATATGTCAACTCAAACTGCATTAATTTTAATGAGCTGTATGGCCATTTCGGAAATTTATACCTGAACTAGGTTTGTATATTTTTTCTTTGGAATGCCGAATCCAAAGGAAAAAGATGTTATGATAAGCGTTATTTATTGAAAGAGATTTGGGAATACATGTATCTAAGTTTACGCAAGCTGACGCAAGAACAAACTCGCGGCATTGATTTGTAAACTCAGTGTAAATAATATCACACCATGTAGAAAAAGGAAATATATTTATTTCAAATAGAGATAGATCATTTACTTAAAGTTAGGACCATAATTGTGAGAGATATGACTAGAATATTTATAATTTTGTTTGTTTCCTTGTGCTTTTTTTATTTTTTTGAATAAAACGTCATTCTTGGGCTGCCGTCTAATAAGGAATGTTTTGTAAGATCAGGTTGGGAGGTAGTTTACATGAATAATACTATTCTTCTCTCAGATACAAGAATAAGGTGGAATATGAAAAATGTCATGAGTGTATCTCGTGGATATTAACATATAAAAGAAGTGGTGCAAATTTGAAATGTTAAATACCAGGTCAAATATGAGAGGCTGCACAGAAGGGTGTTTTTCTCCTTTTTCTCGCCCCCTTGCTCCTTTCTCCCACCCCTTTGCTCCTTTCTCCTACCCCCTTCTTTCCTGTATTCCTCTCCCATTTTCCTGGTGTCCTATTCATTTCCTTTTCTCCCTTATCCCTGTCCACCCCCTCAAATATAGATATCCGAATTAAACAGTTTAAACAACATTTCCGCCATGACAACGAAAATAAACTCACCGTTTCTTGCATCCAAATGAAACTTAAAGAATTTGGCAAGGAATTCGTTTTTGTACCAGCTGATAAGGCTTCTAATAACATCATCATAATTTGTCGTAAACATTATATAGATGTACTCCAAACAGAAATTACCAGTTCACATACTTTTCAATTAACCCAATTAACGGAAAATGAAATTACAAACATACATTTTCTAACAGCCACATCTTTACAGGCTAAACCTGACAGAAAAACAGTTCCAACCATGTACTGGGTTCCTAAACTCCACAAAACACCATATAAATCTTGATTCATTTTGTCATCTAGTCACTGTTCTACTACAAAAGTTTCTTTTATACTCGCTAATACTTTGACTGCTATTAAAACCCTGGTTATATATTTCTGTAACAAAGTATATGAAAACAGTGGTGTCAATCATTTTTGAAGTGTAAAAAATTCATTGGAAGTTCTCGATAAATTGAATGCTTATAATGCCCCTTTTGAATTTGGAAGTTTTGATTTCTCTACCCTCTATACTACCTTACCACATAATCTTATAAAGGAAAAATTCAGACGTCTTATTCAATGGGCATAAAAAAACGATTGCCAATATACATTGTATATGTTCTAATTCCTTTAAAACACATTTTATTAATACAAAACAAAAGAACTCAATTAATTGGACTTGTTTTGATATGATTTCAGCACTTGAATTTTTACTTGACAATATATTCATTCGTTTCGGTAACTCTATTTTTCGCCAGGTCATATGAATTCCTATGGGTACCAATTGTGCACCACTTATAGCGGACTTCTTTTTATACTGCTACGAATCTCAATTTATGACCAAAGTAAGTGAGAACCGAACCGTCAGTCTAAAAAGAACAATCCAA
>MJUU01020722.1:0-19106 GCA_002080025.1 Modiolus philippinarum
CAGAGTCAATGGTGATACTTACATCCAGAAAAGGGCAGTATTTAGAATAATTGTTTGCCTTATTCAGTTTCAGTTGTTGTGGGTAAATGGTGTCAAGCCAAAAACTGGGGATTGTCAATAGTAAGGATATCGTCAATATACCTGCTATTATCATTGAAAATAGAAATAAGTTTATCACTATTTGGTACAGTTCCATTTTGTAGTTTTTTCATGATTTCCCGTTCGTAACAGAACAGAAAAAGGTCTGCAATGAGAGGTGCACAATTAGTACCCATGGGGATTCCAATGACCTGATGATAAACAATGGTGCCGAAACGAACATAAATGTTGTCTAGCAAGAGATTCAGTGCCTTAATCATATCATCACATGTCCAGGAGCAATAATTGTTGTAAGAGATATTGGAGAAGAATCCTTGCGTTTTGTTGCAGCAAATAAACTGAAGACCCGGAAATTTAAAAGACCATTTAATAANTTCACCCAATTTAGATTTAATCAAATTATGCGGAAGGGTTGTATAAAGTGTAGAAAAATCATAACTGTCAATAGATGAAACTGGTCTATCTATAGATTGTAATTTATCTAAAACTTCAATAGAATTTTTTACACTCCAAAAGTAATTTACACCAGAGTTTTGATATGTTTTCTCACAATAGTTTTTGACTAACTCCTTTATACAAGTGAGTGCACTAGTTAAATTGATGGACAAATTGATATCTTGTTAAACACGTGCCGAAGATGCAAAAAAAGACTAGAAAATATTGGGTCGCCGATCTTGTTTCCCCGGAAGGCGCCCTTAAACATTGATCATTTTTGCGGTTTTGAAGAAACATTAAGTTCTAGTTTATCAATTAATTGAGGACGTATTTCTAATCTACTCGGTACCAGAGCATCAGAAAAACAAAGTTCAGGTTTTTAGGAATTACAAAAAAAAATGGTTTGATATAAGAAATTGTGTTATATTTTACTAAATTAAAAAGTATGTAGCACGTATTACGAAAAAAGTTGCGCACAATGTGGAATCACACAGTCAAATTTACAATATTTCTAAGATTTTTATGAAATTCTGATATTGTGTTCTTCTTATAATAAGCTCCTCAAAAACTGAAAAACCAATATGGGTCACCGAGTTAGTTTAAGAGAAAATCATAACAATGTGAAACTTTTAATAAATCTCCCGTCGGTAACCCGCATAAAGTCCGCCAAATTGGAAGGCACAAATTACCTTTCCTCAAAAACAATGGGAATTACTTTGTGACGTTACAGTTATCAACGTCATATTCCCGGGAAAATGAATTCTTCTGTGTTTTTGGGATCGGTCACACAAGAGGAACAATTATAACATTGGTATTTACAAAGAAATTATTCTTATCTCGGATGCATATATGCCACGTATCAATGTTTTCTCTATCATACAGAGTTTTATTGTTATAAAATACTATTGATCACATAATCATTGATATCCCAAATTAACCAGACGTCTTTGAAATGAATAAGATATTCAGAAAACAACAATGTCTTTTTACATGTCGACTCCATGAAAACAATTCTATTTTTAAACGTTCTGTATTGAAAAATAAATATTTTAGATTTTAATATTTTGTTGAATATTTTGATCTATAGGAACTAAGGTTACATTAATTTCTGTTTTCAGTTATTTGTCGAAATGACTGTATACAGGAAATGATTTTAAAGAAGTCGCTTTTAAGTTATCAATGGGTCGATGCTTTTACTGGTGGTCTGTAAGTCACCAAATGTATTCACCGGCTCAGTACATTTCGGTGCTGGCCAAAAACAGCTTTTTTATTGGAAACTAGCAATATCTAAATGTTTGTTAATTTTATTGAAACCTAAGGTGTATCTTCAATGTGTGACCTTTGTTGATGCTATCTTTCCATTTTTGACGTGCCAAGAAACTTATCAATATAATCATTCTGATACTTGACAATAGGGGAAAAGGGCGAAAATACGGAGAACTTTCAAATGTGCGAAAAAAAATTAATAAAAATCGAAAAACAAAGTAACAGAGAAACATTTCTCTGTATGTGTTCAAAAGACACAATGTAAAATATCGTAACAAAACTCTTGTAGTTAACGAAATATCACATTGTTACCGTGGCACAGTCACTTGTTTTCAAAGTATTAGTATGCATAACCATTACATAAATACAATTATTTTTTGAAAATGCTTCGAAAAAGCTTGACATATATCTGTGTTAAAATATTTATCGACGTTACATATTACATCAAATTTATACAGCGACTCCCTTGATAGAGCCCGGTTGCTCACAAATAGGCTACTTCAACAAGGGTATGTTACCCAAAAAGTCATCCCTCCAGAAGTTTTATGGTCGACATCAACATCTTATGGACCGCTATGCGATATCTGTTTCCCAGATGACAACAGATCTTTCCCTCTAAAGCTTTATTGATGTTTCCTCTACCGGATTTGACATGTTCAACACGGCGGGTGTCTTATAAAAAGCAGAAGATGCTTACTCTACCGGTGCACCTGATCTCACCCATGGTTTTTTATTGGGTCCGTGTTGTTCATCTTCATTTTTCTTTTCTGTGCCGTACTCGTGTTGTGTCTCTGTTTCTTTTTTGTTTCCGATGTTGCCATTGTCCTTGGATTCTTCGTTTTGGATTGACGGTTCCGTTCTCACTTACTTTATGTGTTTAGTTCCTCCCTTACTTGTGAAAACCAAAAACGCTAGTGAATCCTTTGCAAAACCAATTCTATTCTAAATAAATAGTTCTCAAATATTTCGATTCAAATATTTACCACTGTATTCACTATTCATCATATGTTTGTTTTATTAAGGAAATGTTCAAAGACCATCTTTGTTAACACTTTGCGACTATCTTTGTTGAGCTATGATTCAAATTTGCTTCACCAGTTAAGTAGTCCCCCAAAATATTATTAGCCCGCATGGCTATACTTTAAACAATTATTTGCCTTTTTCGTGCAAAGCTCTGCACTTTGACCTTTTTCACTGCTCTTTGGTTTGATGGTCCATTTCTTTTCATTTGAATACGGTTTAAATGCAGTATTTTATATAATTCGCTTATATAAGTCGGGAATATGACGGCTGCCAAAAATGTTTTGCGTCGGATTGTGTTTCCCTGATTCAGTCGAATGTTATATGGATTTTTCTTACTGGTCTCTTCATTTGATCGATTCGGACTTTTGTTGTCACTTTTACTTATTTGCAATAAATATTGTATGGAATTTGTTACTTTTTTTTTAGTTGCGATTATACTTTAAAAATCTAAAATTTATTCCTTTCCTGAAAAATTTAAGTTTCGGCCCGAACAGTTACTTAAGATTCATTCTATACTTAGAATTCTTTTCACTGTCTACGACCTTACAATAGCTATTGCTGTTTATTAACTTCCGGACACTACCACAATGGAAGCGGAGGAATGGCGCGTCATAAAGCTGTTCAACCCACATATTTTGAAATGCCGGTCCAGGACCATTACGATTGCCAATTATTCTGGAGGTTTTTCTTTTGTTTTGTCTTTTTTGGCATTTAATTTCTGCCCTTGACACATATATTTTCGGCAATTTTGTTATTAACTCATTTTGAATGAACCTCCAGAGAGTTCGTTATACGGAGTTTGGACATTTCAACCGATATGATTTTTAATTGTTTCTAATAGATTGTGCATGGTGTAAGGATTTTAAATATTTATCATTATTATATTTCTTAGAGTTCTTGCCATTTAAATATTATGGATTTGAATTATGATTTCAAAAACTTAATTATATACTGCGGCCATAAAAACTTGTATGTTCAGCTTAAATAGTAGTTTTTAAAAGTATGAAATTTAAAAAATTCGTTTCATTTTACCTGAAAATTCTTTAGCTTTTTCCAATAACATTAGAAAAATCTCAACACACACAAAACTTATAATCATTTTTTCTGGACATGGGATGATATGATTAATGCACTCAATCTTTTGCTGGACAATATTTTTGTTCGTTTTGGCAACACTATTTATCAACAGGTCATAGGTATTCCCATTGGTTCAAATTGTGCACCTCTCATTACAGATCTTTTTCTTTTCTGTTACGAACGAGATTTCATGAAAAAACTTCAAAACGGAACCATGCCTAACAGTGATAGACTTATTTTTATTTTCAATGACAACAGCAGATATATTGACGATATCCTTACTATTGATAATCCCCAGTTTTTAGATTATGTAGACATTATTTATCCACAACAACTGAAATTAAATAAAGCTAACAATGATTCCAAATGTTGCCCTTTTCTGGATCTGACTATCATTATTGACTCTGGTAAAATCAAAACCAAAATATATGATTAAAGGGATGATTTTGATTTCACTATTACTAATTTCCTTTTTCTTGACGGCGACATTCTCCTTGCTCCATCCTACGGGGTGTATATTTCCCAAACGGTAAGATTCGCACGAGTTTATTCTACTCTTTATGATTTCAATGAACGTATCCGTACTATCACATCCAAACTTTTACAACAGGGTTACAGATTTCATAAGTTGTTGAATACATTTAAGAAGTTTTGTAATAGATATGTAATAGATGTTATATCTAAATATGGCGTAACTCGTAAACAACTTATAAAAATGGGCATTTCTAGTCCTCAATTTTACGGAAATGTTGTTAAAAAATGCCAGAAATTGATTAGAAATCCAGAAAAACTGGGACGTAACTTACATTCTTTACGTAATAGGGGATACCGGCAAGATATTCTGCTTGCCTCCGTTAAATTAGCTTTGAGACGTTGTGACCTGAAAATTTTGCACATATACTGGCCTCTCACTAATACTGCCGATGTCTACTGAAATTCATGATGATTCTTGACCAAACCCTTCGGGACGTTTTGAGTTTGATTTTTCTTCCGTAGTGCGACAGTGTTCTACCAACAAACTAGGCTCCTTGAGCTAGCCGGCAGTTAAGCGGCGAGCACCCCTTGACCCATCTTTCTTAATTACGTATTGTTTTTTTCTCTCCTTTCAAGATTGTGGTCATGGAGTTAGTAGTCTACCTGTATTGGGTTTTATCCGTATGTTTTATACTATAGGGAAACGGCACAGAAAAAGAGGAGGTTTGGGTGCCCATAAACCGGTTTAACCCTACCGCTGGCTTTTGCTAGTGCCGTATGTCCCGAGTTCCTATCGTTGTCTACGTTTGTCTTTTGTCTTATACGTGTTTTTCTTGTGTAGTTCCCTTGCACATTGTTGCATGTAATTATAATGTTCAGCCATATTGATTGTCAGTGTTTCCTGTTATCCATTTTTTAACATTTAGCATTATTTTTTGTATACTGTATGTAGTTACTGATATTTCATGCAGAGCAACTGGATAATAAATTGTAATTAAATAAATTTCAATTAAGGGTGCTCATTCCTGAAGATTTTTATATCAAGCATTTCTTGAAGCCTGTTTTAATTGATGAAGCATTGTAGACTAAAGGTATTTCCATTAAGGAGGCTCATTCCTGATGCTGTTTATATCAAGCATTTCCTGAAACATGTTTTAAGTAATGAAGTATTGAAGACTAAATGAAATCGTTAAAAGAAATATATGGGTCCGTGTGCTTCTATCGGAGATACAAAACATTAAGGAAATTGGCGGAAAATTGATTTCTCTGAATTTTCACCTAGTTTAACACGCTTAAAGGTTTATAGCTCAAGCAATTATCATATCGAATGAAACGAATTGATCTTTGGAACGATATAGAAACGTCTAAAGGGGGCTAATAACAAAATTACTGAACAGAATTGTCAAAAAAGACATAGCAGGTGGTAACCACCGGAGAAATTTTCGACCGCAATGGTCCAGGCTAGGTACCGTCATTTCAAAAGAAATGATGGTTAGTTCCACTACATTAAGTAGTGCACATGTTAATGATATACTAGTAACCAAATATTAAACACAGTTTCAAACTTGGAAGGCAAGTGAAAGATTTATAAATATCCGTCTGTAATGATCAAGATGTATAAGAATGATAATTTTGTGAACGCAGGATTGTAAAGTACATGATCTGTATACATTTCGGTTATGGTGTACTTGTTCTTGAGAGAATAACTCATTGAGAGCTGCCAATATAGAGAAAAGAAAACAATGCAAAATCCATTAAACTTAAGGTTAGTGACAAGGAAAGAAACACGACACATAAAATGTCATTCATGCCACAGACTTGCAGGCATGCCAACCTTTCCGCTTTCTGAGGGTTTTTGAGGGAAAACCCATATGAAGACTCCAAAAATCAAAAGTTGAAATTCCAAATAAAAGACACTTGAGTACAATTAAACAAACAGGGAAGAGTTAAATGTATTGATGAAACACATAAGGCCACTTTAAACAACAAAAGCATACCATAAGACCCACTTTAGCCAAGTTATAAGGCGCTTTCCTTTTTGACACGCAGCAAAACCCCAATGGCGATTTTCAAAAGTTGGCAGGCATGGACTTGTCATAAAATTTTATGGTCAATTGTATACAGTACAGATTATCAAGATATCTTTACAATGCATGGTGTTTTCTTAAATTGAATACCGTTCATTACTGATTTATTTTCTGATTCTAAAACATAAATTGTTGCAAGTAATGACACAGTAAATATTAAGAATATACTCTATGTTTACATGTTATAACACTGTACTGTATATATAATGAAGATGTTAACACATGTTTGATAAGATCTATAACTAAGTATTTGGAATATTATCCATATCAACAACAATCTGCAATCCTCAGTTTATCAAATCCCATGAAACATTTAAAATGTGTTAAGCCGTCCATAAACCGTAATTAAAGGAAATAAATGCTGCAGTAATTGCACGATAATTTCTGTATAAATTAGAATAAGAAGCACATATTGGTTATACTTGTACATTTATTTGAACTTTTTTACCGAAGTTGATATTTCGTTCATGTTAACAGTATCCAGAATATTAATATTGATCCATCAACAAAGCTTTATTTTCTGCAATATACAGTCAGAGTTGATGTTGAAAGGGGTTTTCTTGAAGAATTATTAATACTTAGAGCTGCAATCTTTCAGATTGACAACTCAAAAACCTATGATCATTCAATGCTTTTAGTGTGCCGTTCAAGAATGCGTTGAAGATATGAAAAATCGAAATCAACATGATAATCATTTAAAGAATTTTTTCTGACTTTATCTAGAATATGTTATTGTTTTCATGCAAAATAAAAAGGCAAATATTCAGTAGTATGCATATTCAAGTATTAAAAAATTGACAGATTTCAACGGCAATTGGATAATAATTTAATGTACTGTTAAAAATAAGCACATTTAACATGATCAAAAAATTGTACCTGCATTGTAATGTGCCATTAATAAGAAATATGTAATAGGAATATTTGCTGTGACAATAAAATCATTTATCTTTTTTCTTTACAGAACACAAGAAACCTGACGTCTTATACAACTAACAATGTCACAGATGTGTCTAATTTTGGTTTGAGACATATCTTATTATCAATAACTGGAACATTTTCTGTAGTCGATGTTGTTGTTGCTATTTTGCTTATAACAAGTTTAGACCGACGATTATTTCACTTGTTGTTGACGGGTGTGTTCGTTTGGGACTTCTTACAGATACCTTCTGTCATTATCAAGGGCCTGATGGAAACACTGCAATATGACAAATACTTTTGTTTGGCTTCCACTTTTACCACGATATTTGGAATGTCATCAAAGTACTTGTTTTTACTTGCACTTACACTGGAGAGATACATAACTATCAAAACAAATAATTTTGGAACCGAACACCGATTTCATACCATTAGGTATAGAATAGTCGTGACTTTAGTGATAGTTGCATTTGTACACGCAATAGCGACAACCTATTCGATACCGTTGAGTGGAGAACCGACATGCGCTACTCCAGCAATGTATGGTGACAATTTTGTATATTTCGCATTTCTTACTTTTGGTGTATACATCATCCTGGCCTCAGCAACAGGGGTTATATCAATTATGAACGCATACCTTCTTTCTAAGATTATCTGGAAGACACAAGACAGGGCTGACAAGTATGAGGTAACGTTTCCGAGGGCGAAATGTAAAGTGATATCATCTACCAAAGGGCGGAACCAGGGAACAGAATTTTACAGTATTGATGCTGATTCCACCGACGAAAATGTTGGCAAAAAATCTGCAATGACCGACAGAGATAAAAGAGAATCTGGATCCCAAAACAAGCATAACAACAGCATAGAGAAAAAGAAATCCCGTTTTAATGCAATGTTCAAACGCCAGCCGAAAACTATTCCAATGACAAGTAAATCCAGCTTGAGGAGGTTAAGTGAGAGCAATCACTTTGATCTGTCTGACTTCCGAACTCAGTACAGTAGTAACAGATCACAACATCGAAATATAAATATAGACCAAAAATCACATTCCAGAACATTCCAGAGAATTCCTACTGCAAAGGAGTGTACAGAATGCAATCGAGATGTTCTGAGTGGTTCCGATGACGAAGCAGAAGGTAACTGTAAAATATTTGTTGTTCCAGCTGACATATGCATAGACAATTCACAAACTGAACATAGCTGTATTAATTCCAATGGTCAGGCAAAATATAGCACTAAGAACACATCCTTGAAGGATGACGGCATTATTGAATATAATAATGAGAATGTCATGACAGAAAATAATACTGAGAATACTGAAGACGATATTACTCCATACAGAATTTCAGACAACCGAAGTAATGTCGATTACAGTGTTTTCCACACATTCAGTGATATTGAGACGAAAACAGAGGACTCGAACCGCAAAACGTTAGAATTTACGAATTTAAATGAATTAGACTTCTCTCAAAAAGCATTCAATCGAAAACAACACGACGATTTTGACTGGGAGAAAAGGGCAATTATAAGCTCTCTTTTGGTAGCTTTTAGTACCATTATTCTTACAAGTCCGTTTAATGTAGCATGTCTTTATGTCTCCTTGTCTTCGTCTCCTTCTGACATTTATGATATTCTTATTTCTACATATTTCATAAATGGGACGTATTCTCTTTTTAATACAATAATATACATTTGGAGAGTACCAGAAGTAAGACGCAAAGTAACAAACAAAATTATGGCTATGTTGGGAAGGACAACAAACAATTCTACATCCTGAAAACCAATTATTTTCTGTTATAAAGTCAACAAACAATTCTACCTCCAGAATATCAGTCATCTTCTGTTATATAGACAACAAACAATTCTACCTTCTGAAAACCAGTCATTTTCTGTTATAAAGACAACAAACAATTCAGCATCCTGAATACCAGTCATTTTCTGTTATAAAGACAACAAACAATTTTATATCCTGAATACGCGTCATTTTCTGTTATAAAGACAAAAAACAATTCTACCTCCTGAATACCAGTCATTTTCTGTTATAAAGACAACAAACAATTCTACCTCCTGAATACCAGTCATTTTCTGTTATAAAGACAACAAGCAATTCTACCTCCTGAATACCAGTCACTTTCTGTTATAATGACAACAAACAATTCTACCTCCTGGATACCCGTCATTTTCTGTTATAAAGACAACAAACAATTCTATCTCCTGAATACCAGTCATTTTCTGTTATAATGACAACAAGCAATTCTACCTCCTGAATACCAGTCATTTTCTGTTATAAAGACAACAAACAATTCTACAAGCTGAATACCAGTCATTTTTTGCTATAATTACAACAAACAATTCTACCCCCTGAATACCAGTCATTTTCTGTTATAGGACAAAAAAAAAAACAATTCTACATTCTGAATACTAGTCATTTTCTGTTATAAACACAACAAACAAATCTACCTCCTGAATACCTGACTCATTTTCTGTTATAAAGACAACAAACAATTCTACCTCCGGAATACCAGTCATTTTCTGTTATAAACACTACTAACAATTCTACATCCTGAACACCAGTTACTTTCTGTTTTACAAGCCACAAACAATTCTACCTCCTGAATACTAGTAATTTTCTATTATAAAGACAACAAACAATTCTACATCCTGAATACCAGTCATTTCCTGTTATAAGGGCAACAAACAATTCTACCTCCAGAATACCAGTCATTTTCAGTTATAAGGGCAACAAACAATTCTACCTCCAGAATACCAGTCATTTTCAGTTATAAGGACAAGAAACAATTATACCTCCTGAATACCATTCATTTTCTGTTATAAAGACATAAACAATTCTACCTCCTGAATACCAGTCATTTTCTGTGATAAACACAACAAACAATTCTACATCCTGAATACCAGTCATTTTCTGTTATAAAGACAAAAAACAATTCTTCCTCTTGAATATCAGTCATTTTCTGTTATTAAGACAACAAACAATTCTACCTTCTGAATACCAGTCATTTACTGTTATAAAGGCAACAAACAATTCTACCTCCTGAATAACAGTCTTTTTCTGTTATAAAGACAACAAACAATTCTACCTCCTGAATACCAGTCATTTTCTGTTATAAAGACAACAAACAATTTTACCTCCTGAATACCAGTCTTTTTCTGTTATAAAGACAACAAACAATTCTACCTCCTTAATACCAGTCATTTTCTGTTATAATGACAACAATCAATTCTTCCTCCTGAATACCAGTCTTTTTCCGTTATAAAGACAACAAACAATTCTACCTCCTGAATACCAGTCATTTTCTGTTATAATGACAACAATCAATTCTATCTCCTGAATACCAGTCTTTTTCCGTTATAAAGACAACAAACAATTCTACCTCCTGAATACCAGTCTTTTTCCGTTAAAAAGACAACAAACAATTCTACCTCCTGAATACCAGTCATTTTCTGTTATAAAGACAACAAACAATTCTATCTCCTGAACACCAGTCTTTTTTCCGTTATAAAGACAACAAACAATTCTACCTCCTGAATACCAGTCATTTTCTGTAATAAAGACAACAAACAATTCTTCCTCCTGAATACCAGTCATTTTCTGTTATAAAGACAACAAACAATTCTTCCTCCTGAATACCAGTCATTTTCTGTTATAAAGACAACAAACAATTCTACCTCCTGAATATCAGTCATTTTCTGTTATAAAGACAACAAACACTTCTACCTCCTGAATACCAGTCATTTTCTGTTATAAAGACAACAAACATTTCTACCTCCTGAATAGCAGTCACTTTCTGTTATAAAGAAAACAAACAATTCTACCTCCTGAATACCAGTCATTTTCTGTTATAAAGACAACAAACAATTCTATCTCCTGAATACCAGTCATTTTCTGTTATAAAGACAACAAACAATTCTACCTCCTGAATAGCAGTCACTTTCTGTTATAAAGACAACAAACAATTCTACTTCCTGAATACCATTTATTTTCTGTTATAATGACAACAAACAATTCTACATCCTGAATACCAGTCATTTTCTGTTATAAAGACAACAAACAATTCTACCTCCTTAACACCAGTCATTAACCGTTATAAACACAACAAACAATTCTACATGTACCTTCTGTATACCTGTCATTTGTTGTTATATAGACAACAAACAATTTTCCTTCTTGAATACAAGCCATTTTCTGTTATAAAGACAATAAACAATTCTACCTCGTGAATACCAAGGATTTCTTGAAATCTATTTTAATTGATTAATAAACAATTAATAAAAAAAATTAATTGATTAAGCATTGTAGACTAAATGAAATGGCAAAAAGAAATACATATGTCTGTTTGCTTTTAACAGAGATACAAGTCATAAAAAATTTGGCCGGAAATATATTTCTCTGGATTTTCCCTTAATTAAAATTAGGGCTATTTTTTGGCTAAAAGCTAGGAAGTTATATCAAGAATTTTATGAAAATTTGTCAGATGTCTTAATTTGACCTATAGAAGACATTTATGAAATAAGAAGTGGGGGTTCCTTGTGCAAATGTTTTTAAGGCATGGAATTGGAGAAATCAAGAGGAGTTCCGAAATCTCACACAAATTCAAAAATGTGATGAGTGAGCCTCCTTAAAAGGACTAAAGACAATTTTTACATCCTGAATACCAGTAATTTTGTATTTACTACTATGTAATGTGTATTACAGATTTGTATTATAATGTAATAAACATTGAGAACACATAAAATGAATTTTGTTTCTAATTAGACTTCCTATTTGATTATTTGACCAGTTTAAATATATCTAGGTAGCCCTAATGATATAAATTGTTTTGCTCTTTTAGGTAAAAGTTCAGAAAGATTTTATTGGAAAGATTCTGTATTCACCAGCCCATTAATCAGTACCTCGGTGCTGATCCGAAATCTGATTTTATTTAGACCCTTACAATATCTAAATTCAAGTAAATTTTGTTGAAAACTAAGGAGTATCTCCCTTATGCAAAGCTCTGTCCTTAGCTGTTTTTCGCTTTACATTTAGCTCATATTGGTTATTTGCTCTCTATCAGCTTTTAAACATCTTTGAGTATATGGACTTCAAAACGTTTAGTTTTTATCTGCACTGAAGAGACATAAGTTGTGGAAATGCGCATATGCAGAATTTAAATTCACTGTAATTTCGGTATTTAGTTATTTGTTACCACTGGGTCGATGTCACTGCGTGTGAACTGTTAGTTTCTGAGGGTATTCACCAGCCCAGTAGTCAGTTCCTCGGTGCTGACTCGAAAGTCGATTTTATTCGGACCATTACGATATCTAAATTCAAGTAATTTTTTTCTTGAAAACTTAGGAGTATCTCCCTCGTACAAAGCTCTGTCCTAAGCTGTTTTTGGCTTTACATTTAGATCATATTGGTTATTTGTTCTCTATCAGCTTTCAAACATCATTCAGTATATGGACTTCCAAACGTTTAGATTTTATCTGCACTGAAGAGACATAAGTTGTCAAAATACGCAGATGCAGAATTTAAATTCACTGTGACTTCGGTATTAAGTTATTTGTTACCACTGGGTCGATGCAACTGCTTGTGAACTGTTAGTTCCCGAGGGTATTCACCAGCCAAGTAGTCAGTTCCTCGGTGCTGACCCGAAAGCCGATTTTATTTAGACCATTACAATATCTAAATTCAAGTAAATTTTGTTAAAAACTAAGTAGTATCTCCCTTATCTCCCTTATGCAAAGCTCTGTCTTAATCTGTTTTTGGCTTTAGATTTAGATCATATTGGTTATTTGTTCTCCATCAGCTTTTAAAAATATATGGACTTCCAAGCGTTTAAATTTTATCTGCACTGAAGAGACATAAGTTGAAATGCGCATATGCAGAATTTAAAATCACTATAACTTCGGTATTTAGTTGTCTGAAAGCACAAATCTCAAATCCCAACATATCCTTTCGTAAAATATATAAAGTCATTAAAACTTCTGATACAATACAGATAACATCTTGCTAGTCAAGGATTAAAACCGTCCCTCTCCTCATCATGTTGGTTTTTCAAAGACTTTAACTCACGTTTTGATTTGTTGCAGTTTAACCTAGCTACAATTAATCAAAATTTTAAAATTCATTTTTTAAACATATATTGTAACAATAACACTAAAAATATGCAAAATCCCCATTATTTGTATTGTTAACGGTTCATTTCTCTTCATTTTATTGAATTTTCAAATTATTAGATATCATTTATGGTCTTCAGTTGAAACACTCATACTTAAACTCTAACGTCAAGGGGAGGTGATTTAAAATGTGTGTCTCCAAAGATTCGGCTCATTCTGCCAAGGGAGAAGAGGATCGTAATACTTCTCCAGCAAAGATGTACAGAATACAAAAATACTCTTTATATCACTTGTTCGTGCATTATGCCGTTTATTACTTTATAAGGAGATATGCTACGATTTCAAAGAAGTAGAGCCACAAAGGACCAAAAACAGCCCTGTTTTTGACCAAATTTGAACTGTTACATATTAATGTTAATAGGTCACCATTTCCATTAATATAAATCAAATGTTACGTAACTATGTGTTTTGTTTTTGCATTTCGATGCCGTCATAAGCATTTTATACCTTTTGGGTAATAAAATAGCGGTTATATTGGCAACCAGAGAACCAATGACCCAAAGTTCCAAATAATTGAAATATATTGTATATAGCAGGGTGTGGGGGGGGGGGGGGGGGGNGGGGGGCAAGGGTATTAACTGTTATTGTGTTATTGGGAAAATTGATTCTCTGTTAGCTGTTATTGCAAAATATAATGTTGTGTTAGCTGTTATTGGGTAGTTCTGTGTTAGCTGTTATGGTGAATTTTCAGTTCACTGTTTGCTGTTATTGAACAGTTCAGTTTGGTGTTATTACAAAAATTTACCCAAAAATTTTCGCGATTTTTCCTTTCACTTCTAAGTTGGAATTCCCCCTTTTCAAATCCCCACCGCACCTGCTGCATTATTATATAGTTGTTGCCTACAATTGTATAAGTTGTTAGTCTACATTTTGACTATTCAGTCGATTTTGTAATTCAACTTTTATTTGCTGTGGTTAATGTCACAAGTTTTTTCTTTATAGTTCAATTTGAAATCATTTGACTGATTGATTAGTTAGAGTTTAACATCCAGTGGGAAATATGTCAGCTGTATCAGGACAAGAACAAGTTAATCAAAGTTAATCAAAAGAATATAAGTAAGAGAAGAAAGAAGCAATTATGGAGGGGACAACAGGGACAACGAGTTTCGATTGTCACTCGAAAAGGGGAGAAATAGGTAAGGACAGGAAAATTAGCCTTCTATGCGAGTTCCATAGACTCTGCTCTCTTTAGACAATGCAGAGGTGTCTTTATACTGCATGATGCGTTGCATTTCTCCACAAAGTTTGGCTACAATGGTTCGCAGTCAGGCTTTCTGTATTTAGGCCTGACTCAAATTACCCCGCAGAGACAGTGCATTCCCCTATCTACCAATGAGATTCTCCCGTCAGCTCTGTAGCCGGAGCCCCATGAAATCCGATTCAGGTGCCGGGAACTTGAAATAAAATAAACTCCAATCACAACATACATTTTATAACCTAAAAACTTGACACGTTTTTCTTATAATTTTATATACTTGTTGTCCTTTTTGATATCATATGTTTTGGGACTTTCTTGCTCAAATACCAAGTTAGAATTAGCTTGATTAACCAGAATGTAGACGAAGAAGTTATACAGTTAAAGACAGTAGCTATATGATTAAAAAAAAACAGTCAAATACTGAACTAAATAGAAATCAAAATATACTATATATGGCAAATTACTCGAATGAATAATAATTCATCCCTACGACAAGAGTTGAAAATGAAAAACTCTCATACAAAAAGTGAAATTGAACAGCGATAGCTACATGATGAGAAAAGAAAAAAATAATGAAAATTCACACATAACTGATTTATGAAAGTTGTTCGAATCTTCAATTCTTGACAACTAAAAACATTTTGATAAAACAAAAAGAAGTAAGACAATGTAATATATATTCAACTGCGCATTTCATTCTCAACATCACTAAGACAATACTTCTTGTGGGATTTGAGTTTGTCAGTTCTGAGATAGGACTCAATAATTTTATTCACGGAAATAATTAGACTTCATGCGAGCGGTTACTACTAGAGGGGTGGAACTGTAAAAGTGTATGAAAAATTCAACTAGCATAATCCAAGACATTAAAAAAAAGTTTAGGGCTATATTTCGCCTTGTACGGTGATAATGAGTAATAAATACAGTACTTTTTAGTCACCTACCGGCGATAGCCGAAGGTGACTTAAGGTTTGCGCTCTGTCCGTCTGTCTGCCCGTCTGTCAGTCCCGCATCATTTTTCTACACTTTTTTTCTAAACCCTTTGAGATATTGATCTGATATTTTGTATGTGAGTCTACTTTAATGAGTTACAGACCAAGATTAAGTTTGGTTCCTACCGATTTTTGACAGAGTTATGGGCCTTTGACTTTGAAAATTTTAGTAAAATGTCAATTCTCCACATTTTTTACTAAAGTATTGCAGGTATTGATCTTATATTTTGTGTGTGAGTTAACCTTAACGAGTTACAGACCAAGTAAAAGTTTGGTTCTTATCCACTTATTTTTGACAGAGTTATGGGCCTTGGACTCAGAAAACATATTTTACCATTTTTGCTAGTGAAATAAAGCCTTGTCCTACCGATAAGGGACTTTGTATTGCCTTGCAATATGATCCACACTCGTTGATAATGAAGTCAATGAACATGTTATGAACAATGATTGCCTATGAATGTATATTTTCTCCACAAGTAAGTTTTATTGAATAAAATGACTGTTATCCAAGTTTTACATTTATATGTTAGCTGTTATTGACTTGATAAACGCTGTTACAAAAAAAAAAAAAACAGGATACCAGCAAACACCTGCAATGGCCAAGAACTACAATTACATGCCACAATTTACAAGCAAACTGCACCAGAAAAAAAATACAACAGACAAACATAAATAACGATAGGAACTCGGGATAGCCGGACATGGTACCGGCACTAGCAAAAGCCAGTGGTAGAGTTAAACCGGTTTATGGGTACCCAAACCTCCCCTTTCTCTATCCCGTTTCCCTTTAGCTGTTATCACTTATTTGAATTTTCTGTTATCTGTTATTGGAAAAATCAATTTGCTGTTAGGCTGTTATGGGACCCCCCCCCCTTTGCCCCCCTCATAGCAATATATTGGATGTAAGTAATTTTAGAACAGTTAAATATAATTAATATTAAAGAAGAAAATTCAAGGTGAAGATACAAACAATTTAAAAATATTACCATGGCAACAGATTGTGTTTTTTTTTTTTTTNGGGGGGGGGGGGTTGTTTAAGTACTTTTTGTGAATATAATAACTGTCCTAAAAACAAACAACAAAAAAGACAAATACTGTCAAAATCTGATATTCAGCCGAAATTTGTTCTTCGTGGCTCTACTTCTTTTCCAGCTACAAACTAATGTTTACCGGTATCTAATATTTTAACCGTTACCGGTATCTAATATTTTAACCGTTATAGATCAAATGTTTGTAAACGAAAGCGTTTTTGTAAAAATTTCCAATTCAAAGTATCTAGAACAAATTTTGTTCCCTTCTATAATCCAATAATTATGAGCAGATATATTTTACTTCTAGTGTTTGCAGTTGTATTTGTATTGAACATTCATTCAGCATTAAGGATGTTCGATTTTCATGATTTGGTATATCTCTCGTCCTTGCGCTGTTTGTTAAAGATCTTCTTGTTTGAAACTTTGGACTAATTGAAACTTAACTTGGTGGCAGTGGTCCTTTGTTGGTTTTTCAGGTACGCACTTGAACCAAGATGACCACGGAATATGCTTTCAATAAAAGACCCTAGGTGACAACAGTTTAAGAGACATTCATGGTCACAGTAGTCCTTTGGTAGTCCTCTCAAAAAGTTGTTTTTCGGGTATGCTCCTAAAATAAGATGGACCAGCATGAAATATGGTTTTAAAACTTTTCATTTATAGTCCGTCCTTAAGTGGTCCATCCAAAAAAGTTGTTTTTCAGGTTTGCACTTCATCAAAATGGGTATCAGCGAGCAACATAGTATCAACATTTAACCCTATGCGAGAACACATTTTGATATCTTCTCCTCTGATACTCTTGAGTCAACTGAAACTTAACTTAACCATAGCAGTCCTTACATAGTTCACTTCAGAAAATTTGTTTTTTCGTGGTTGCACCTCAACCAAGATGCCCCCCAGGCGGGACATATAGCTATAATATTGGATCATATTGGAAAACGCATTTATAGAACTATTATTCTGAACTTACTGGACAAATTCACCTTGCCAACAATATCTTTTGGTGGTCCTCTACAAAAAATTGTATTATTTGTGATCGTACCTCAACCAAGATGGTCGCCAGCGGGAATCATAAGGTTTGCACTATATTCAAGATTGCCGCAAACGGGAAACATTGATTTAACATTGAACCTTATGGGGGAACACATTTAGAGATCCTCTCTATGAAACAATGGAGCCGATCGGAACCATACATTGCAACAATAGTTCTTAGGTGGTCTCTCCAAAAAATGAATTGACTAACACCTCAACCAAGTTGGTCGCCAGCGGGAAAGTTTGTTAAAAACATTTGACTCTATGGAAAAACACTTTTAGAGATTTTCTTCTCTGGAACTACTGATCCAATTTGAACCAAACTTTGCTACAATAGATCTCAGGCTGTTTTGTCAAATATGGTGTATTTCAGGCCATAAGTGAGCCAGTGCGAAGAACAGATTTAACATTGGACCATATGGGAATACACTTTTTAAGATCTTCTCTCCAGAAACTACTAAGCCAATTGAAATAAAACTTGGCCACAATACTCTTTGACTCATTCCCTAAAAAAAGTTTTTTTCTGGTTCGAACAATATTTGAAATGGTCGCAGGGGTTGATCATATTTTAATATGAACCTTCTAGAACATGCATTAAGAGATTTATTCTGTGTCAGCTGAAGCTAAGTTTAAACATAATGGCCCTGCGATGGTCACCTACAAAAAGTTGTTTTTCAGGTTGCATCTTATCTAAAATTGTTGCCAGGAGTAACGGAGTGTAACAACGACCACTTTTAGCGCACTTTCAAAGATCTTCTCACATGAAACTAGCCAATTAGGATCAAACATGGCTACATGGTCATTGGGAGGGCCCTACCGAATAGTTGTTTTTTCGTGTCTATGCGTTATTAAGGATTGTCGCCTGCAGTCAAACATATTCATTGTTAACATTGGACCCTATTTAAACAATTATAAAGGTCTTGTCTAAAACAACTGGACAAACTGAAACCATAATTAACTTTTGACCCTTTAATGTAGACAGTCTATGTTATACAAGGCCTAGGTAGGCAATACGTGCTATTGATAGCCTCTTGTTTTATTTTTTATAGTAAATATCTTTATTTAAAAAAAAACATTTATAAACCTGATAACCGGACATTTATCAAAATTCAATTCGCCAATAAAGGCTTGGACGCTATAAATATTGCCAACATTCTACATAGCAAAATAGTGACATCAAACATTCCTCCTTATTTTAATGATCAATCAGTTCCACTTATCTCATATTCCTACACTAAACCAATTGCAACTTCCATTTTCAATTACAAACGGGTATTGCGTGACTTCCAAATTGATGACT
>MJUU01020722.1:34022-56849 GCA_002080025.1 Modiolus philippinarum
TTCTTTTTTAAACTTGTCTTCGTTCATCTTTTGTTTTTGTCTATTTGTTTGGGTTTTTCGGGAGGGGGGATAGCTTACTTATGGCACATCTACAGCTGAAAAGTTCATAAAAAGGGACGGATCCAGTATTAAGTCAGTTTCGAAAATCCTGTGAAAATCTAACTTTTTTTTTCAATTAAAACGCCTATAATTTTTTTTTCACGTTCAATTAATAAAAATTAAAATTATGGGTATATTATTAGCTAATACAGAATTCCAAACAACTAATACCGTTTTATAACTGTAAAAGCAGACTCATGACCCTAACGCGCCCAATGAATCCACAGTTGCACACTATGGCCGAATATAATGGTTATGGTTTCCACATTTTGATACATTTCTGGATGATTTAAAGAAAACACGTTTGCCCATGAATGATATACGCTTGCTTTGATTAACTTCTACTACATGGAATAGGTCACAAAGTGTTAATGTTAACAGTGATACCACAGTATACAACTACAATACAGACATTAATTTTTGAAAAATATTAAACTAGCAGACCTTCCACATACAGTCATTGAGAAATGAATGATACAACAAAACCTGACATTCCTTTTCCATACACGCCTTGTGATATGAGCAAATGACGTTGTCAACATCAACACTCATATTACCAGCCCCTACCCTTTTCCTAACTTTTCCAACAATACAGACATGCCATAATGACGTTAATCAAATGTCAAATAAAATGTCACTATTAGTCCCCGAGGGTATTCACCAACCCAGTAGTCAGTACTTCGGTGCTGACCCGAAAACCGATTTTATTTAAATTTGCAGTATCTAAATTTAGAGGTTACTCCTTGAAACACGTGTACAACATAACTAAATTTACTGTTTTTATATAATTTCGGTATTTTTTGTATTTTACACAATTTTGTTCAAAACTAAGGAGTATCTCCCTCATGCACAGCTCTGTCCTTACCTGAATTTTGGCTTTTCTATTTAGATCCTTTTGGTAATTTGTTCTCCATCAGCTTTTACACGTTTTTCGGTTAATGAACTTCCAAATATTTTGGTTTTATCTGCACTGATGAGACGTAAGTTGTCGAAATGCGCATATGCAGTAAATAAATTAACAGTAACTTCTGTATTTTGTTCATAAAATAAACACATGATCAAACACGTATTACTTTTTATAACAAGTAAATAATGCATAAACTGTTATATATGTCATGTATGTATTTATCATTATTATCACATTGCATATTCAAGTCGAACACACCCTTTTTTATTATACACAAAAACAATTGTATCAATATATTAACCTTGACAACGAATTTTCTAAAATGTGTCTTTTTTGGCATATTTTTCAATTTTTTTTCAAGATCGGCTCCTTCATCTATTTCAGAAAGGCCCATCCAATGAGCATATGCGATTTCTCACAAGCATATCTGATTTTTTTGTGAATTTTTTTTCTCGTCGACTAAATGCAATATATGTTCTTCCGGGTAAACAAAACAACCACTTTATCTTTTATTTAATAGTTCAAATTTCACAATTGGCGTCTCCTTTAATAGCAAACCCGAAAGAAAAATTATCAAATGCCTTCCCTAAATTACGCTAGTCAGTAATGGCAAATCTTTTGTTAAAAATAAACCATTATATTTGCTAAAAATAATCTTGGTATTCATACCAGCGCTTAAGTGCATGCTTTGCGTCTTTAAAAAAATCGAAATCGCCAACTGATCGAATTCTAAATCGACTTCGATAACCAAGTATGCTAAAATTAAAAACTTGATGACATTTACAAACCCTTTAAAATTGTGTTCGGCTAGCTCTTTGGCCAATCAAAGATGATGTCAGCCGGAAACATAGTTAACATTGGACTCTATGGGAAAGCATTAAAAGATCTTGTATGTAACTCATCTATACGATTCCCGGCAGCATAAAACATAGTTTAACATTGGACTCTATAAGAACATACAAAGATATTTTCCTCTGAAACTGCTTTACAAATTGCAACCAGACTTGGTTACAATAGGCCTTGGGTGATTTTTAAAAATGTGTCTTGCTATTCTGCCTTTCACCCGAGTTCGCCACCAGCTTTAATAATAGTTTAACATTGGCTATCATGGAAATACATATTTAAAGACCTTTTGCTCTGAAAATGTAATGCCAATTGAAACCAAATTTGGTCAGGACAGTCCTTTGGTAGCCCCCTTTCCAAGATGTGTTCTGATAGTCAGCACTTCATCCAAAATACCAGCAGGGGATTTATCTTAAAATTTAATCACATGAAGGCTTTCAAAAATCTCCTCCTAGGTCATTGAGCCAATTTGAACCAAACTTGGTAACAGTATCTCTTGGAAGATCCTTTTAAAAATTTGTCCGGTATGTCTTCACCTCATCCATGATGACTGGTTTTGAGGAACTTATTTTAACATTTGACCTGACACTACTGCAATGGAAGGGGGTGTATGTCGCGCCATAAAATCAGTTTAGTCCACTCTTTCTTTTGAAATGCCTGTACCAAGTCAGGTCCATTACAGTCGACAGTTTCGTGGAGGAATCAACCTGATTAGTCTTTTTGTCTCTTGGACTTCTGCTCTTGACGGTTCTGTTCGGTAATTCTGTTATTTCCACCACTGACCCTATGATTAAGCATTTAAAGATCTCCTCTGAAGCTACATAGCCAATTGGAAAATATGTTCGGCAAGTCTTATATTAGACCCCATGGACAACACATTCAAAGATCTTCTACGAAACTACCTTGCAATTTGAAAAACAAAAACGTGGTAATATTAGTCCTTGGTTGCTCCCCCTTGAAAAAATGTCTCATGAAACTCAACCACTTATGAAAGATATGTGCCACTGTTAAACAACTTTGTCAACATTTTACGCTTTGGAAAACATTCAAAAATCTTCTCAAGCTACTTACGGTATATTGGAACAAAACGTAGTCGCAGATTTCCTTAATTGGTTCTCTTTGGTAAATGTGTCTGGAAACTCCGGATCACACATGGGAAACGCATTCAAAGTTCTTTTCCTCTGTAACTATATGGCCAATTTTTACTACACAAAAGCACAGTGGTCTGTACATATGTATTTCTTGTTGTTAAGACCTTTTAAACCGTACAACAATATATGTGATATGTGCATGGTAAAAAAAAACCTTTTTCCTGACGAGACTATTCTGGATAGAGTGCAGACTAAAATGTCATCTTTTTAAGAGGACCACCTAACGGTCAATGTGCTTTAATTTTCAATTAAAAAATGGCCATGTAGTTTCATAGGAGAAGATCTTTAAATGTGTTTACCATGTGGGATGCGCAGCTGCAAGATGCATTTACCAAGGAGACCATCTAAGAACAACTTTGACCAAATTTGTTTCAAATCAGCGATAAAAAGTTTGACCAGATCTTTGAATGTTTTCCTTATAATCCAATATTAACTTAATTCACCACTGACACTCATCTTGGATAGAGTTCTATTTTAACATTTTTTCCAAAGGAAACGAACCAAGGACTACTCTGACCAAGTTTTGATCCAATTTGTACAATAGTTTTAGAGAAGATCAATTGTGCATTTACAAATAAAAAGTCGGATACGGGTAAGATTTGATTTTAGGGCCTGAACAGTAATTTGACAGCTTTCCTTTTGTGACGTCATAATTAACTGACAGATACGAAACGTCATATTTTGTCCATTTTACCGCTAATTACTTACCCTTTCCCGTATTTAACTTTTAATACAGACAATTCGCAAAATATCTCTTTTACAAGCATGGTGGCGTATACATTTTTTCATTGTAATCAATAGATCTTATCATAAACTATCTATTTACAAAACATATATAATTCTCGTGGATAAAAAGGTTAATTTCTAATAAGCTGAAAATTGCTTACCATATTTTCTCCGTGCAATCTTTGTAAATTCAGGTGAAAAAAAATGCAAAAAATGAGCAAACTTTGACGTCAATTCTAGAAGAAACAGTGATGGTGACCCATACTTTTATTACATATATCTAATAGAATTGGTTCTTCATTTGAAGTAGCTCTGTCCTTAGCTGATTTTGGCTTTCCTATTTAAATCCTATTGGTAATTTGTTATCTTTCAGCTTTTACACACATTTCGGTTCATGGTTTTCCAAATGTTTCGAGTTTATCTTCACTAATGAGACATAAGTTGTCGAAATGCGCATATGAAGACCCTAAATTTACAGTTACCTCGGTATTATGATATTTCAGCCACCGTATAGCAAAATCTCATGGGTATGAATAAAAGTGTCTATCTACCTTAATGGAGACTGAAGCTGAGACACATAGGTTTGATAAAACATGCTATATATATTGCGAACAGTGACACTGTATACATGTACTATTAATCAGAATTGCTATTGGTATATATACACTGTCATTATGATATTTTATACTTTATATGTACTTGATATGTTTTTTTCGTATTGTATTTTAACATGTTTACTTGAAAAATAAACAAATTACAAAAAGAAAAACATTGAAACTGTAGGCTTGAAATGAACCATACGTAGATCTACTGAATACAGTGTAATAAACAAGATGACTTGAATTAATGTAACTGTATGATTGAAATCAACCATACGTAGATCTAATGAATACCGTGTAATAGACAAGATGACTTGATTAATGTAACTGTACGATTAAATCAACCATACGTAGATCTAATGAATACGGTGTAATAGACAAGATGACTTGAATTAACGTAACTGTATGATTAAAATCAACCATACGTAGATCTAATGAATACGGTGTAACAGACAAGATGACTTGAATTAATGTAACTGTATGATTGAAATCAACTATAGGTAGATCTAATGAATACGGAGTCATAGACAAGATGATTGGAGTTTATGTAACTGTAAGATTGAAATCAACTATAAGTAGATCTAATGAATATTGTGTAATAGACAAGATGATTTGAATTAATGTAACTGTATGATTGAAATCAGCTATACGTAGATCTAATGAATACGGTGTAATAGACAATATAACTTGAATTGATGTAACTATATGATTGAAATCAACCATACGTAGATCTAATGAATACGGTGTAATAGACAAGATGATTTGAATTAATGTAATGGTAGATTTTATATTATAGTTGTGCCAAAAATCAATTAATATTTCGGTGTATGGATTTCCAAATGTTTCAATTTGATCTGAACTGAAGAGACATAAGTTGTCAACATGCCCCTATGCAGAAACTAAATTACAGGTCACGTCGGTATATATTTTTTTTTATTTATTTAATACTGAAATACAGTTGCTGTTCCTACTTATGAAAAAAAAATACATATACAGATTATAAAAACAACGCCAGTAGATTACCGAAGGAACAAGCAATGTCATTGAATTCATATAACTGTATGATTGAAATCAACCATACGTAGATCTAATGAATACCGTGTAATAGACAAGATGATTTGAATTTATGTAATGATAGGTTTTATATTTTTATTGTGCCAAAACTCCTTTTATATCTCGGTATATGGATATCCAATTATTTTGATTTGATATGCACTGATGAGACATAAGTTGTCGACATGCGCCTATGGAGAAACAAAATTAACAGTTAATTCGATATTTATCTTATTAATATGATAAGATATATGAAGTTGCTGTTTATGTTTATGAAAAAAAATAAACGTATACATGTACTCAAAACAAAAAAAAACAAAAAACAAAAAAAAAACAAAACAAAACAAAACAAACAAAAAAGAAAAAACAAAAAAAACAAAAAAAGTTAAAAAGGTTACAAAAGGAACAAACAATGTGAAAATTACAAAGTTCAAAGTCCATAGACATAGGAAATTCGGGAAGCCAGAAAAACAAGAGCAAAACAGGGACATGGGACATCCACAAGACAACACGATAAGATAGACCGATAATAATCGGGAGTGACATCAGATTTTGTCAAATAGTGAAGATCATCCTGGTCTGAATTATATTTGTTAGAATTGAATGTAGACATACATGTATTACAAATACCAAATATCAACGTAATATGTACTACTTCTATAAATTGGACTCAGAAACAAGTTATATAAAACTTAAGTAAATATGTCTCTCGAACTATCAATTATTATTGCATTAAAGAATCGACGGTAGTAGTTTTTAAAAAATAAAATAAATGTAAAATGATTAGTATCTGCGGAGTTTGTATTCGTCAGAATTTTAAAAGATGGTGAAGCACATGATGATGCATACTGACGAGTTCTGAAACAATGGCAGTAGAATACCGAAGGAACAAAGGAGTGAAATTTACAAAAATATGGCCAAAACGAGAACACAGAAAACAATGACGTTAGATACAAAAACAATGACGTTAGACAGATACAAAGCACAGACATAGAAATTACAACATTCAAAACAAAGCACTCTCAGTGTGAACTCCAGTGAAACTGAGAGTGACACCAGGTGCTTCAGAAGGGTAAGCATGTCCTGCTCTGTTAACAGCACCCGTCACACTGTGAGTAGGTCAATCCATGGAAATGTCAAAGTCGGTAGTCAAATCCGGGAAGACGTGAATCTATCTGAAAATGTCCACTTTCATTTGGGATACTGACACGTCATATCTTTCGATCATGAAAGCAACTAACATCACAACATTTTCAGTATCATCTTTTTTTAATCGGTTCTATTTCTTCTGCCATTGTTTCATCTTTAATATCATAATTATTTTGCAATTTTTCTTGGTTAATTATTTTCTTCTTATATCAACAGATTTTGTACAATCACCTGTTGATCAATTGGTCTGACTTTATCATCATTATAAAATGTTGGAGAATAGTAACTATACAATTTTACACACCTTTATTGTTTAGTTCCCTATTTGGAAATAATTGTTTGAGTGATAAATACGTCATTGGCAATGTTTTTGTCTGCCCTTATGATGTAGTTCTCATTAATTTGAAAAGTCGTGTTAAGGTTTGTTATACATTTACATGAATTTCGCCTACTCATTGTCACTTTGACAAAACATTTTATTGAAATTTGCAATATCAAAATTTTACAAAATTTTGTTTAAAACTAAGGAGTATCTCTCCATGCATAGCTCTGTCCTTAGCTGAATTTTGGCCTTTCTATATAGATACGTTTAGTTATTTGATCTCTTTGAGCTTTTAAACGTTTTTGGGTTAGTGCACCTCCAAATGTTTTGTTTTGATCTGCACTGATGAGGTATAAGTTGTCATAATGCGCATATAGAGAAAATAAACTAACAGTTACTTTGGTGTTTTGTTATTCTAATGCTGAAAAAAAAGAAATCAAAATAATGATTCTGTTTGAAAAGCCTCAGTTTTTTTTAGAAACAAGTTCAAATTTATTATTTTTCTACACACATCATGTAGAGAATCAAATTTGGCACCCAAGATAGTCAGGACTGAAATTTGTTTTAATGTTCTTTCCCTGACTTGAAATATCCGCTGTAGTTTCTGGTGTCTGTTTCACTTTTTATTCAATACTAGGTGCTTCCTCGAACGTCATTATTATTTGCAGACAGAGGTTCAAAATTTATTATATTTATCCATATCAACCTGTCTACAAAATTAGAAAAGGGCCCTGTACTCCCTCACGATCATCCTTCACGATCATAAAAAAGGTGTAACGTAATCTCTCACGATCCGAAATGGCACTTTTTTTAAAGAATAATCTTTTTTGCTTGTATTTTGGAAATATATATTTTGGGATACAATTTTGCACATAATATTGTAGTTATGATGAACATATAAACATACAATGTACAAATAAATTTCAACCAAATCTTTACAATGTTGCAAAAATGCTTTTGGTACATTTTGTAATCCTTGAAAATGTTGATGACGATGTCGCCTTTCGTAAATGTGAAATACTGAAGGCTTTATTTTGACTGACATAAATATTCAAGGGAATAAATGTAACAATTAAGAGATATTTTGAAATGAAATGTGACCTCGTAAGATTTCTCTCGATAAACATCCCTCACAATAGTGTCATCAAATCCTTCACGATCTCCTCTCAAGCCTTAACCGCCGTTAGAAATCCCTCACTAACATTTTTATCGGCGCAATCGAATGACAGCCTTGACCTAGTAGGCTATATAAAAATATAGCTTTCATTCTTCCTCGTACAAAATCTAGAGTTGTAACATAGTACACGATTAACGTTATAGAGGGTAGGAAATAAATAGAAGAATGACCCGGCTATCGAAAGCTATAAATATTTATATACCAATATATTATCATTCATATTATACAGAGCTGTGTGGAAAACTTTTACCAATATTTTAAGAAATGTTATAATCTGCAAGTGTAAATAGTTACCAGGTGCTAATGTTACGGATGTGTGTATGACATTTTTTGAACATCTGGTGTGTCATTAATATATTAATATATAACATCTTTTGTAATTTCCTCTATTTCCTTTACATTATCAGAAGTCTATTACATCATAAAAGTCTCAAGTTGGAATACATTTATTCTGATGTCCTTTATTTTTTGGAGACCGTTAAAATAACATAATATATACCCAAGCTGCATAAAAAACAGTAAATTTCCAGGGAGTATCCTCTCTTCAGCAACATTGTATCAAATGATATGGAAGGCCATATTCCAAAAATAGTCAAAAGAGAAGTACAATGTACTCATTACCAAAAAAAAATTCAAAATAGGGGGCCAAATCCAGTACCAAAGACATCTACGTAATATCTGCCTGATGCGTAATCATGTTTAAAAATGCTTTCACTTATGTAGTAACTTGTTCAATAAAATATTTCAAAATTAAAATGAATGATAAGGGAACATTCTGTTGTGAAAATATATCATTGTTTATTTCTCAAATCGCATTATAAAGAGACAAACCCTTTCAACTCGTATATTACATTTACAGAATCAAAAACAAATAGTTCAGGCTGAATGCTTGTTGGGAAATTTCAAAGTTTTTATGTCTTTATGCTATAATGTACGTTATAGCATAAAGACATTAAAACTTTGAAATTTCCCAACAAGCATTCAGCCTGAACTATTTGTTTTTGATTCTGTAAATGTAATATACGAGTTGGGGTTTTTGTTTTATTCTAATGAACGATTATACTTTAGGATGCGTGTTATTTTTTGCATGATAAGATGATTTTTTTTGTAATGCTCGATAGGATAATGTTTTTTGGTAATGTACGACAAGATAAGTTTTTTTTTTTTATATACGATGGGATGCATTGGAATTCTCATGGGTACAATTTGTTCAACTCTCATAGCAGATCTTTTCCTGTCCTGTTACGATCGTGACTTCATAAGAAAACTACAAAATGGAAACTTAAAAACAGCAATCGCCTTATTTCTATTTTCAATGAAAACAGCAGGCATATTGACAATAGCCTTACTATTGACATTCCCAGTTTTTAGATTATGTTGACATCATTTACCAAGAAAAACTTAAACTTAATAAAGCTAACAATGATTTCAAATCTATCCCTCTTCTGGATCTATCATCATTGACTCTGACAGAATAAAGAATAAAATTAACGATAAATGGATGATGTTGGTTTCAGTATTACTAATTTCCTATGGTATTTATATTTCTCAAATGGTACGTTCACAAGCGTCTGTTCTACTCTCGACGACTTTAATCAACTTAACCTTTCTTTCACATCCAGCCATACAGCTCATTAAAATTATTGCAGTTGGAGTTAACATATGTGTTATGGTCTCATGTTCATTTACTCCATATCCTTTCGTAAAATATTTAATACAGGAGTTTGTCTTTTATTGCAGTGTGGAGTTGGTAAAACAATTCCCCGTGGTAGAGATGTATGCTCTTTATTTTTCTTAGATATGGTGTACTTGTACATGAGATATATCTCATGTGTACACTTTGTTCAATTACTATTAACTAAATTTATGTAAATTNGAAGGATTAACTCCCACCATCGTAGTTTTGTCCTTAGCTATCTAATTGATATTACTGTTTATTCGGATTTCGTTTGGTTTTGTGCATTTTAACATTTTTTGAAATTATGGATTTCCTTTGTTTGGGTTCTAGTGCTGCTGATGAGGAATAAATTTCCGAAATGGCCATACAGCTCATTAAAATTATTGCAGTTGGAGTTAACATTTGTGTTATGGTCTCATGTTCATTTAATCCATATCCTTTCGTAAAATATTTCTTTCACATCCAATCTAATACAACAAGGTCACATATTTCATAAGCTGTTATATACATATGAGCACTTGATATCAAAATATAAATGTCATTCGCGGTCAGCTTATTACTAAGGGCATTTCTCATCCTTTATTCTACGGAAATATTGTTGAAAGAATGCCAGTAACTAATAACTAAAGACAAAAAAGGGGGGGACTTACATCTTTTATGTTATGAGGGATATCTACAGGATATTCTGCAAATGTCTGTAAAATTACCTCTGGGATCCATTGACCTAGAGATTTTAAGGGTATGCTGGCCTCTAACTGATACTAACGATGTCTACTGAAATTCATGATGATTCTTTACTAAGCCCTTGGGGAATGTTTGAATTTGATTTTTCTTCCGTAGTGCGACAGTATTTTACAAGCAGACTAAGCTCTTGTGCTAGCCGGCAATTTAGCGGCCAGTACTCCTCTACCTATCTTTCCAAATTACGTTTTGTCCCTTTTCCTTTTCAAGATTGTGGTCATTGATTATTAACCTACCTGTTTTTGGTTGTGTTCGTATGCTTATTATACTATGGAGAAACAGGAGAGATGAAAGGGATGTTTGGGTACCCATAAACCGGTTTAACCCTACCGCTGGCTTTTGCTTGTAACAAGTCCGACTGTCCCGAGTTACTATCGTTGTTTAACTTTGTCTTCGCCCCCCCCCTTTTTTGTTCTTGTGCAGGTGCTTAGTACATTATGGCATGTAATTGTTTTCCTGTTATCCTTCTTATTCTACTGTGATGTGTTAAATTCGCAACAATTGCTGCTGAGTATAAGGTGCTGGGAGGCATTAGCTCCTGTTATTATTGGTACTGTACATATAAATGCACTCAATGCTATTAATCATTGCTAAACGCAGATGTTTTCAAAATCGGTCTGTCAGAGAGTAAAGATAGGTTTTTTAGCACTTAATAGATCCATGCTATATCTTATAACAGATAAATTAGTTTGTACAGCGATTTTGCAACAGATGGAAATTACTGTCTCTAAAAGTGATACACCAAGGGTATGTTCAGTCATTGTTGCAAAATTTTGTCACTACAGAAGTTTTATGGTCGTCCTAATAATTTGACAGACCGTTACAACGTTTCTATTTCACAGATGAGAATAGATATCTTTGGATAGATCCCGTGTTGATTACCGGGCTGACTAACACCGACTTTCACAAGCCGGACGTTTCATTGGCAGTGTGACGGGTGCTACACATAGAGCAGATCATGCCTACCTTTCTGGAGCACCTGCTGATACCTTAGTATTTGTAGGGGTTCACACTGCTCGTGGTTTAGTTTTGTGGCGCTTTTGTTCATCTTTCTTTATTTGTGTTGTCTTTGTCCTGCTGTCTCAATTCGTGTTGGACATGAGGTGCCGTAATTTGGATTTTTGATTTGGAAGTTCCCCCTTTCATTTATTACAGACAAGTTACAGAAAGATATAATACTATTCTAGATTGTTGCTTCTGGCCCAAAGACTTAGAAATTAGCGGTTAAACAAAATCTTCTCAATTATATCACTGTTAAAACATTTGCAGGTAATTATTTGAAAATGGGTAATAACAAAATTACCGAACAGAACTGTTAGGAGCCAAAGTTCAAGAGACAAAAAGACAAAGCAGGCGGAAATTCACCGGAAATTTGTATACCGCAATGGTTCAGTCTTTGTACAGGCATTTTAACAGAAATTGGGGGTTAAACCTGCTGTATAGCGCGCCAATACTCCCAATTCCATTGTGGTAGTTTCCGGAGAAACTCAACAGCATTAACTATTGAAAGATCGCAGATAGTAAAACGAATAATAGGATCTTGCATAAGATCAGATTTAAGCGCGGTATTTCTTTCACAAGTGTAAGAGGCTTTTCTCGAGGTGAGCTTAGCAAAACGATAGAGAAATGCGTAGAATTTCCTACACGAGTGCAAGATATCCCGATCTTAAATTTTGATCTCATGCAAGTTTCTATTTCTTCCGTATAAAGGTGAAAAAAACTTGTGGAAACATTTACTGTTTGAACAACGTTGTCGCCATTTGAGTTTTTCCTTACATTGTGACGTCATGTGTTTTATGACGTTTATTCATGGTTACGATTGTGATCAGCACGTCTGGTTAGTCATTTACCGGTGTGAAATGAGGTCGCGTGCATCGATCTCACATGGGTCATCTCCCACTGTTGACAACCATTTACGGAAGAAATGATCATCCCGATAATAAATCAAAAAGAAACTTGTATCACAGCTTCAAATTTTTCCAGATCTTTCAAAAAACATATTTTCCCCACTTACTGTGTGACGGGTGCTGTTAACAGAGCAGGACATGCTTACCCTTCCGGAGCACCTGATGTCACTCTCAGTTTCACTGGAGTTCACACTGTGAGTGCCTTTGTTCTGAATGTTGTGGTTTCTGGTTCTGTGCTTTGTGTCTGTCTGGCGTCATTGTTTTTGTGTCTAACGTCATTGTTTTCTGTGTTCTCGTTTTTGCCCTGTCTTTGGACTTCGATTTTTGTGAATATCACCCCTTTGTTCCTTCGGTATTCTACTGCCGTTGTTTTATCTATCAAACTTTTTTCATGATGGAATTATTTGAAGCCTTGATTAATAAGGCGGTCACAAAGATAACTGTGTCTAATGAGAAAGTCTTTATGATTTATGCAATATCTCGCTCTACGAATCAACTGTGAAACATGCACTCCGTAAGCAGGAGAAGTTGTAACGAACTGTCCGTGTTGATAATTTTTGTAATTAGAGTCGTTCGTTTTGTCGTAAATTATAGTACTGAGATGACCATTTCAAAACGCTTCTATGCCATGCATGACCAAAAATGATCATTTTTTTTTACCAATGGGGAAGGGTGTTTAGGTATGTTCTCAATTAGCACCCGTGTTTTGTCTGATCCTATTGAAATGAGTAATTTTTGCAAAGGATCTTCTATACATTTAGTATAATTTGCTTTGTTTGGAGAGAAGATGATGAAAAGGATGGTTTTTTCATACTGGGCTCCAATGTTAAACTATGTTCTGCACTTGAGGCAATGTTTTTATGTCGGATTGAAATGAAATGTGCAATTTTTGTAAAGTACCTTCAGTCATCATTCCTGTAAAGTTAGTTTGAATTTGCTTCAGTGGTTTCAGAAAAGTAGATGAAAATGTGATTTTCCCATAGGGACCAATGATAAACTATGTTCCATGCTGGTAGCCATTTTTTCTAACGTATTATAACGAAATGAGCAACATTTGCTAAGGACCTTCCATTCATCCTTCCTGTAAAGTTTGGTTGAATTTGCTTCTGCAGTTTCAAAGGAAAAGATAAAAATGTGATTTTTCCCATAGGGTCTAATGTTAAACCTAAGTTCCACACTGGCGGCCATGTTTTTTATTGGATCAGAGCGCAATGAGCAATCGTTGTAAAGGACCTTCCATTCATCATTCCTGTAAAGTTTGGTTGAATTTACTTCAGTTATTTCAGAGGAGTAGATGAAAATGTGATTTTCCCATAGGGTCCAATGTTAAACCATGTTCCGTTCATCGGATCGGAACGAAATGAGCAATCTTTGTTGAGGACCTTTAGTACATCATTCCTGTAAAGTTTGGTTCAATTTGCTTCAGCCTTTTCAAAGCAGAAGATGAAAATATGAATTTTCCCATAGGGTCCAATGTTAAACCTAAGTTCCACGGTGGCGTCCATGTTTTTTATCGGATTGGAACAAAATGAGCAATCTTTGTAAAGGACCTTCCATACATCATACTGTAAAGTTTGGTTGAATTTGCTTCAGTGGTTTCAGAGGAGTAGATGAAAATGTGATTTTCCCATGGGGTCCTATGTTAAACCATGTTCCATGCTGGCGGCCTTGTTTTTCGTTGGATCAGAACGAAATCTGCCATCTTTGTTAAGGACCTAAAGTACATCACTCCTGGAAAGTTTGGTTCAATTTGCTTCAGCCTTTTCAGAGCAGAAGATGAAAATGTGATTTTTCCCATAGGGTCCAATGTTAAACCTAAGTTCCGCGCTAGCGGCCATGTTTTTTATCGGATCGGAACGAAATGAGCAATCTTTGTAAAGGACCTTCCATACATCATTCCTGTAAAGTTTGGTTGAATTTGCTTCAGTGGTTTCAGAGGAGAAGATGAATATGTGAAAAGTTTAACGGACGGACGGACGGACGACGGACGCCAAGTGATGGCAATAGCTCACACCGACCCTTCGGGTCAGGTGAGCTAAAAATATGTAAATCTAGTGGCTTCTGTTTTTCCTTTAATCTCTAGTTCTTGAGGATGTATTGACGGGATCCATTCTCAAAAGATGGGTTTAGATGGAAAGAACATTATCAATATATCTAGAAGTGAGTTTGAAAGATCAATCATCTTTTATTTTATGTTTTTTACGAGCTCCTAAAGAAATTCGTCGGAATATGAAAACAAGTCTGACAGTAGAGGAGCACAATTCGTGCCCATTGCTATACCAACTTGCTTTTGATAAATAGCACCTCCAAATGTGACAGATATGTTATCATTAAGAAAATCAAGCACACTGCACACGTGGTTTTCCTTTTAGCATAATTTCCTTTTAAATTGGTTTAAAAAAACATACTGATCTATAGCTTATACATAACATGTTTTTTAATCAGCAAAAGGATGTTGGATGATTTCTTTGATTCGCGATTTTAGTACGTGGTATAGAGTGTGGAAAATTAAAAACAAATAGGGAGAGTGTATTTGAGAAAATGGGCGAGATTAAAATTGTTCTGGTTTTTAAGTATCCACATGTAATTTATGTCATTTCTGGTATGAATAGTTTCACAGTTATGCTTGATACGTCCAGACGAAAGATTATTTCAATATAAAAATATAAATATGTTGTGCGATGGCCACAAATTAACTATGAAACAAAATAAAATGGTATAGTTGGCCACGATTAAAAGATAAAAAACACAAAATGTACAAATTAAAAAACACATAAAATGACAAAAATGGAAAAAGGGCAGTCTTCCCTCCCTCTTTTTCCATTTTTGGGGCAGTCTTTCCTCCCTCTTTTTCCATTTTTGGGGCAGTCTTCCCTCCCTCTTTTTCCATTTTGTCATTTTTATGTTTTTTAATTTGTACATTTTGTGTTTTTTATCTTTTAATCGTGGCCAACTATACCATTTTATTTTGATTATTTCAATAGACAGTTAAGTTGTTTATTAAAATAAATTTCCAGCAATGTGTTTTTCTTTATATGAATTTTTATTTAATTTAGGTACCCAATAAAGGTAGGCAGTTGATTTTCATTTTTGGTTCGAATAGTCAAAGAATACACGAATTACCAGTGATTGGAGAAGATTTCATCTTTCTCAAATGAAATTCTCTTGTATGTAGCAACCGGGAGAATGGCGATCAATGCCGAGTTCTTTAATGAGGCAGTTGTAATAATATGTTTTGCAAACAAAATCGAGTAATGCTCTTTATACATTTCAGTTATGATGTAATGTTCTTGAGAAAATTTCTCATATGGGTGCATTCTCATACTTTCAAATTTTGGTGTTTTTGTATGAAGCGTTGCTCGACATCTAGCAATGGATTATGCTCAAAGCGGTGTTTTGGGCAGTCTAGAATTTGCTATGAGGTCTGAGTAAAGTTCACTGTTGAAAACTTTATGGTGACTTCAAGATGAAAAACAACTATAAAAGCGTTGTTCCATTGCTTGGTTTACCATGTATTTGTAGAGTCTCATTTGCATTTACTCCATATCCCTTCATTGTTTATTCGAGCAGAAATTTGTCTTTTCCTGTTGAATGACTGTTGAGATAACCGTTCTTTGTCGACATTAACATTTGAAAGCAACATATTATTTTTCAAAAACGTCTCTTCCATATACATCAATCATACACTCAGATTTGCTCAACATGTGAGACATATAAATATATTCTGCTGAAGTGAAATATCCAGGTAAATCCTGCAATTTGATTGGTTACCTTGACAGGGGATATGAGACCGTATCCCCGTGGTAGCAAAATCACAATTTTTAAACGCCTTTAATAGAAAAATTATAGCACTTCTAGCAGAATATAAAAGTTATTCGGGCTTCACAGGGGATACGGGTTCATATTCCCTGTCTGTGCCCTATATCCCCTTCGCCTGACGGCTCAGGGGATATACAACACAGACAGGGAATATGAACCCGTATCCCCTGTGAAGATTCCCGAATAACATATAGTATCTCGGAACAAGAAATCAAGTTCAATGCTAACTGGAAGCGTATTTTTCCTAGAAAAAACGTTAAACAGCATACGGATAAACGAAAGGCAGAAATTTCAGGTGCATAGGTTCTTATTTCGCGTTGATTTGTAAGTCAGTTTTACCTATACTATTCTCAGAAAGTATTTAATCAAACAGTATTTTATAGACATGTAATTTCTATAAAGTTATATTGAATATGAAAAAGAAATCAAATGGGGTAAATGTCAAGGAGACAACATCCCATATCCAGGTTAAAACGACAGGTTAAAAGAACATTTTGAAATTACTGGTTGGTTCTTAAAGTGACTTATCTTTTTTAATCGGGTGTATTTTTTTCTGTCATGCTTTCTTTTTCTAATTATAGTATCTTTGTTTATTTTATATTAATCACGTTCTAATATAATACCAACAGGAGTATTAGAAATTTTGATCATCTGTTGAATATTTCATATTCAATCTCAATTAGATATTATATCACATCATTATGAAATGTTAAAGAATAGTTACAAAACTGATTTACACACCTTCATTGTTGAGATCCTAATTTGGAAATAATTGTTTGAGTGATAAATACGTCATTGGCTGTATGTTCTTTCACTGCCATTCTGATATAGTGCTCATTATTTGAAAATCGTGCCTATTTGAGGTTGTGTATTACATTTATTAGGACTACTCATTTTTTATTTTTATTATTTTTTCTACATTTGTTTCATTTTTACAAGTCATTTACTCAATCTGATATTGTAAAAATGAGAGATCAAAATTTAATATTATTAAAGCTTAAGCTTTGAAGATTACCGTGCAAGTTCAATATTTGATACACCACCATAATTAGTATCACTAAAAGTCACAACCAGAACTCTGATTTAAGAGGTGACATAATATCTTTCAGAAGGCATCTTTTTGTCAATATTATTAACTTCACAAAGAAAAAGAAATCTAATCTATAATTTTCTATTTAAATTTGAATTTTAATAATATTAATTTGTTTATAAAATGTATTCAATATCTACATTTAATAAACATTTCTTCTTAAATACTACGACATAGACCTAATAATCAACAATAAGAGATTGAGATTCATATAAATATTAGTTCAGACCCCATTTCAGTGCGATTTATTGATGTTAATACTTATTATACAGTCGCAAAAATGAGGTCGTGTTATGATATGTCGTCTTCGTCGTAGTTATGGATACCTGTAAATACTTTTGTTTTTGGTCAATTACTTGAATTCTATTAAATTATAAACAATGTTCCGGATTTTGATTCTGTGTCCCACCTTTTTGAAATAGGGCCAAAAAGGGCCAAATTATGAATTTTCGTATTTTTGCTGTAAAATTTTTATGATTTATTGGAATCTGATGGCATTTCGTTTAATGTGCTCCACAGGTAATTCCGATTTGAGATAAATAGGACCAGAAAGGAATAAGTAAATAAAAATATATTGTTCTATTTTAGATGATTTCCCCTAGAAAAAAAACTAAGCGCTTAATCCTAAATTGTTTTTGATATTTTATTCCGAGTTTGAGGGTCATACGAGGGTCAAAATTCCCCTTTGCAAAATATTTAATTTTTTTTCATCGGATTTACATGAGATCTTTTCAGATAAAGCCTTTTTTAAAGCTTTTTGTAGTACGCCCAAAAATGTGGAATAGATCTAACCATTAATGAGCAATAAGCTGTCAAAGACCTTAATATTATAGTTTTTTTAGTATGTAAATTTCATCGTATTTCGATGAGAATTTTTTCTGTTTTAATTCCGCAATGGAAAGTGAGTTTCGACATTACATAAAACCTATTTGCACCTACTGCCCCTTTTTCTTCTGGATTTTCCTTTTGAAAATACAATATTTTGCTGATGCCATTATTTAATCAACCCGGTTTAAATTTCATCCTGTCCTGTTTTTTTACAAGAATATTCTTGTCCTGGTTAAGTGCTCGTTTTTTCTGCATTTCCAAGTTTCGACGAAACAACGGCAGTAGAATACCGAAGGAACAAAGGGGTGAAATTCACAAAAATCAAAGTCCAAAAACGAGAACACAGAAAACAATGACGTTAGATACAAAAACAATGACGTTAGACAGATACAAAGCACAGAACCAGAAATTACAACATTAAGAACAAAGGCACTCACAGTGTGAACTCCAGTGAAACTGAGAGTGACATCGGGTGCTCCGGAAGGGTAAGCATGGCCTGCTCTGTTAACAGCACCCGTCACACAGTAAGTGAGGAATGTTTGTCTGTCAATCAAGATATCTTTGTTTACTATTAGATTTTCTTAAACTGTAACCAAAATACAACGTCTGAAATGGCCATTTTGCTTTCAAAGAACGTTTCTAATATCTCTAAAATTACTGTCAATTTCAATTATTTCGAAAGATCCATGTTAAATCAACTTGTAAGTTCAATAGACATGCCGATTCCTAACTTGAAGAAGATTTTCAGCATGAATGTAAGCACATTACTTTGTCAATGAATAATAAAAGTTAATAACAAAAACAGGAAAACAGCAAACACCTACAATGGCCAGGAACTACAATCACATGCCACAATCCCCAAGCAAACTGCACCAGAAAAACAATAATTAAAACAAGCGACGAACATAAATAACGATAGGAACTCGGGATAGCCGGACTTGGTACCGGCACCAGCAAAAGCCAGTGGTAGGGTTAAACCGGTTTATGGGTACCCAAACCTCCCCTTTTCTCTATCCCGTTTCCCTATAGTATCATAAACATGATATCTTAATTATTCTGACTTACCAAGTAAAATGTTTTTATACACATTACAAGGGTATATCGTGATACAGTCACGAAATAATACAAAATATAGATGTCTTTTTTTTAATACTTAGTACATGCAAGTCATAATACATTTTAATTGGAAAAAGAGGAATAACTCGATTTTGTCATAAACCGTTCTCCTTGCAACGGTTTCAACATCAGGTTAAATTAAATACAGCATAAATCCATATAAAATAGCGAATAGCTTCTTGACATGCTGTGATATATTTCACACAAACCGTATACTCATTTGACTGCCAAGAAGCTATAAAACACAAGTTGTACATTTTAGTATCGTAATTAAAAAAGGACAAAAAAATTTATACAAGTGAAAAGTAAGCATGAAAACATCAACATTAAAAACACTGTTGAATGTCCCTTTCCGTGAGGAAGTATGGGTCTCAGAGAATCTGTTATAAAATTGATTACTGTTGCCCTTTGTTTTGGAAAGGTTTCTTATAGAACAGCAAAGGCAAACATTTTTAAAAAAAAAACTTGTAAGAATTTCTGCTACTTAAGACATCATTACTTCGCGCTCTTGAGTTTTCCTCCAATTTCATAAGCTGCTTTTCTGTATTTATACATGGAAACACGGCTGGGAATTAATAAAATTATATGCATTGTCTATTTTTGCATTTGAAAGTTACATTTGACTGAGAAAATATACGCAATGTGCAAATATATTTACCCAATGTAAAGTCAACATAACAATAAACACCTACAATGGCCGAAAACTACAATCACATACCACAATCCACATGTTTGAATGGATAAAACCTAGGGATATCGAATGCTGCAAAAACTCAACCTCATACTCCCCAAACATAAATAAGTGTGTCATAATAATAATTTAATTTAATTTAATACTCAAGGATATCAATATTTTTGTCTCAGATTCCCTTAAAAAATCTAAAGGTACTAATAATAATATGTAAAACTGAATCATTACTTATGAAAACAAAGTGTGTATATAATTCTTACACAATTGACATTCCTTTGAATAACGATTAAAACCTTATTTGACTTGTCTAAAGATTGGTTGTTTGACCCATAACAGGTGAAGGCAATGATTGTTCTCTAATAATTCAAAACCGAATAATATATATTGCTTTGAAAGTTCGAAATAAGCGGAGACCATAAACATTTAGTAACAGAATTTTAATAATTGATAGAAATCTAAGTTTTATAGACACAAAGAAAATGTTTTAGAACCTATGAGTAAATAAAGAACGATAGAATACCATAGAAAAAAATGATGCGCTAATCACTAAACTAGAAATCAAAAGACATAGTAAATCGCAGTATAGAGAAAACAAACAGACATCAGACAGCAGAAAAAAAACAGATATAACAGCACACAACATTCAAAACTAAAGCACTAACCGTGAGTAGTATATAAGCACAGTTCGCTTATTATTTGACGAGGTGCCCGACGAGGTGCAACGAGGTACTATATATCATGCCTTCGTATTGGACGAGGTGCTATTGTTCTGGACGAGGTGCTATAATTCTAATAGTATATTCTAGTGCTATTGTATTAGTAGTATATTATGGCTTCGTATTAGACGAGGTGCTATTGTTCTAATAGTATTCTATGCCTTCGTATTGGACGAGGTGCTATTGTTCTAATAGTATATTATATGGCTTCGTATTTGACGAGGTGCTATAATACTAACACTTCGCTTGGTTTACATGGTAACTGTTTGCTTTATTGTAGTCTCGCCCTCTAATATGCTTTCATTTTTGAAGCTTGGGTCTCGCCCTAACTTAAGTATGCAAATGGGATAGATATGCAAATGAGGTGTTACTGATTAGAAACAGTTCATTCTGGTATTGCCTTTAACCCTAATTTTTACCCTATGACTTAAACCCTAAACCTTAGCCTATCCATAATTTATTGACCCTAACTAACAGTAACCTTAATGTATATATAAGTAACCCTAACCCTAATGTATATAACCACAACCCTCACCGTTATCTAACCTTAACCATTATATAACCCTCATCCTATCTATGATCTAACCCTAACCTTTTACCTAAACCTTTTGTTGCAGTGTTGTAGGATAACCAGCTATGACTTTGTTTAGATGTATTATAACTAACTCCATCCAACTCATACTTACAATAATCCTAATCTTAATACTAAACCCTAATCGTTTTACTTATTGTATGGATTATTATGTGTTCTCTCAATTCCTATACACTCATTTTCTGATTTTGTTGTTTTTGTTCACGACTAATCCTAACCATTTTTTGCAGTTTTTTTCTATATCTCCATAGTCACTTCTTTTTTTTTTATTGTTTTTCTAATATTCTCAAACTATTGTAGATATCTCCTTTTTATCTCTATCTTTAGTTGCTATGACAACTCTATATTCATTTTTTCTAAAATGTTATTCAAGTATTCTGTAACTATTGAAGTTATCTCCCTAACCCAAGCCTGAACACTAACCCAAGTTCCTATGACCATTCACTATTCATTTATTTTATTGTTTGTTTTTTGTTTTCGAATGTTATTCTAATCTTCTCATGTTATCTCCCTTTAGTCTCTAACTTTAGTTGCTATGACAACTTTATATTCATTTTTTTTTCGAATGTTATTTTAATTTTCTCTAATTATTAGAGTTATCTCCCTTCTATCCAACCTCTAACCTAACCCATGACTACTATTTTCATTTATTTTCAATTATTTCTTATTTTTATTTTTTCAATCATTTTTATTCAATTTTATACTTTTTTGATAACCATAGTCACTTTCCCCTTTCCATAACCTAACCACTAAGGCATTCTCCTGGAACTACATTACTTTCTCGTTTCTTGGAGGTCACTCTGCGTTTATCCAGGCTTGTGACTGGCTATCCGATAGGATAGGCCGCATTACCCTCCCTCCGTCCCATTTGTATTTAAGCTATTGGTTGTGTTTTGATTTTGTTGTTGTAGAATGTCATATTCGTAAGAAGATGTATTGTCCATTTGGTGTGAGGTCTCTGTTGTCTTATGTATTCCAGGATATCTTGTCGGTCTACTTCATCGATAAGCTGGTGAAGAACTTCTTTAATTCTTATTAGCATGGGTACTTCCAAAAATCTGGTGTTATTCTGGTAGGCATGATAGTATCTCAATTCATCCGTTTCTAAATTCCGCAAAATAAAGCCAAAAGAAAAAAATAATTTTAAAGGCTGACGTCTGTTGATAAAAAATTTCCCATAATTTCTCTGGAATGTTGGGGAGAGAGCTGTTGTCCAAAACGAAGTTGTATCGATCCTGTACGAGGTTTCCTGTATGTTGTGCATTGCGAATGCTTGGCCAGTTTTCTAGGTACAACTGTCGAGTGTCACGATCTTCGGGCAAGACGTCTGGTTTGGTAGGATCCTCACTGGTTGCTGGTGTGGAAACAGTCTTGGCTGATGGGTCGGTTGGTATTTCCTTGCTGTTTTCAGGTTGCTTTGTAGATGGTTTATCCCCTTTTCCAGATTGTGATGTGTTGGGTTTGTTCATCATCAACATAAGCTTCGTAGGTTTGGCACCTGGTCTTTCATGTATAGCACGGTGACGTTTGAGATTAGATTGGTCGTTAAAGAACTGACCACAGACATCACATCTTAACGTGTAGTCATGGGAAGCTTCATGCCTTCTTTTGTTGTCCTCTCGG